>CABHPH010130429.1:39185-49300 GCA_902168325.1 Peromyscus nudipes
GTGTGTGTGTGTGTGTGTGTGTGTGTGTGTGTGTGTGTGTGTGTGTGATTTATTAGAGTGACGTACAGGCTATAGTACAATGCTGGCTGTCTCCCAGCGTAAAGGCCAAGAATATGATTATTTAATCCAGAAGACTAGGTGTCTCAACAGTCCCAATCTGATTCTAGAGTCCCAGATTATTCCTAGGGAGCTTTTGGTCTTCAGTCTCCATTGGATCCCAAAGAAGTAGGTTCTAGCACTAGTGAAGAAATAACTCAGCAACAGAATAGATGAACTTGCCAGCAAGAGCGAGGATAAACAGGTAAAAAGCCAAATTTCCCTTCTTCCATGTCCTTTTATGTGAGCTGCCACCAGAAGATGTGACCCAGTTTTAGGGTGGTTCTTCTCACTTCAAATAATCCAATGAAGTAAAGCCTTCACAGGCATGCTCAGCTGATTGAGTCTTAATTGACCCCAGATATAGTCAGGTTGACAACAAGATAATGCTCGCCCCCAGAGCCATAGACTATCTAGCAAAAAATTACAGTGCCAGGCATGGGAAATCTCCTTTTGAGTTACTGGTGTCAGAGGAGTCCAAGAGACTCCCAAAACAATATAGGCTATTGCCACTGTCCTTGGTCACCTCCTGAAACTTGAAGATAAGACCCTATTGCTGAAGACATTACCACACACCAGAAGAAGGGCTTAAAGGAATTAATATGGAGCTGATCTGGTAGCCTTTCTCCGGAAAACTAGTTATCATAGTATCAAAAGCTGTTATGAAAGCTGCCAAGAGGGAAAGGAATCAGTAATGAAAGCCTATAAAACACAGTAGCACCCAGCATGGCAAGATATCCCTAAGGGTGTAACAGTGGCACTGTCATCTTAGGGGTTACTAGCAATGGACTAATGGTCTAATTGGACTTAACACCCACTCAATAGAAAATTTGTGGCTGGTACTGTAAACCTAGCCAGCTATCTGTGGCTGGAGAAGTCATGGATCTAGAAGAGAACCCACTGCTGTCACTTCCCTAAACCAATATGATCTCTAACTGCATTCTTAATACTTACACCCGCAGATAAATATAGCTCTCACTTCTCATCACGAAGCTTATTTTTGTAGAAGGTAGAGACCATTACATAATTCTACAAGTGGCCACGGTGCAGAGAAGAATGGTGTACCCAACCTCCACTGAGACATCTAGAATGCAAGCGCTACACCTAAGGCTCGTGGAGCATCACAGAAGAAGGAGTGGAAAGACTGTAAAAGCCAAAGGACCATGGTACCTGCTGGGAGATGGCGTCTTATAAACACGACAAGGAAACTGTTCCGATCAAATCTCAACAATGCAGTTGCCTGAACAAGACCTGCATAATGACAATAGCTGATATACCAACAGAGATGGCGAGAATCTCACAGGACCCCATCCCTAGATGAAGAAGAACAGGCAATCAATGGCTGCTGAAAGAGGTGTCAGTTTCTTCACACTAATAGGTTATCCAGTCTCAAGTAGTCATCCCAAAGCACACATACATATGAGTAATACCAAATGTTAAGAGTAAGGGGTGTGTGTGTGTGTGTGTGTGTGTGTGTGTGTGTGTGTTTGTGTATAAAACAATAATTACAGAAGAAGAGGCCATGAACTTGGGGGACATTGCAAGAAGACACTGGATTAATTGTAGGGGGGAAAGGGGGAGAAAATATGAAAATTCAATACTCACCTATAAAATTCTGAAAATTATTTAAAATTAAAAATATTGGGGCAATTATACTATTGTGTTCATTAAATTCTGTCAGGGACAAATGTGACATTGATTCCTTTTTGCGAATGTTTCAGGACATAAACACAAACTATGCATTTAGCCTGAATAATCAATGTAATCAATTGTGTGCTCCTCAAACCCCATTTGTATTTATTTTAGCTATTCCACCCTGTCTGATTCTGAAAGCGATATTTTCAAGTTCCTTGCACATTGTATTCAGCCCGCCTAAAAAGAGCTTTCCTTTCCGTTGCTGTGTGTGTTACTGACATGATTTTGTATTTGAAATTTTTTTCTTTTTTTTTTCTTCTTCTCAAATTCAAGGTGCAAATGGAAAGATCGATCATCTACCTGGTTCAAATCTGGGAGCCTTTTTAATAAATACTTTATACAGAATGTTTTGAACATAAACTAGTAGAGCAAATACATAAAACTTCAACAAAACCTTTTCCATATGAGGCTGCCAGGTGTCACCAGGAAGGCCACAGCCTCAGGTCATACGACTCAACTTGCTTTGTGTCTCCTTTTCATTGTTTCAGAGGTTCAAAGCTCACTTTGTTTGGTATTAATAGTCATCTGTGCTTTTGCTTGATTTCATCTTCCCATTGCCTTCCTCTCTGCCTTTATTTCCAAGCACACATATTTATATTTCAGCACACGTATTTTAACTAGTAGATAGCTTGGCTTGTTACAAGCAATGCTGACAGTTGCTGCTTACTCCTTTCCATACCATGTCCCTGTTTTTACTTGTTTTATCAGTTTCTGTTCCCTGAACTCCAGCTGTTCATTTAAAGATTCTGTAATTGTCCAAGTGGTTGTCACTTCTTGAGTGCTTCCTACGTGACTAGTATACCTCTATAACTTGAATAGCAGCTATAAAGAATCTATTTGTTCATTAGTGCTTCCTATGTGACTAGTATACCTCTATAACTTGAATAGCAGATGCGAAGAATCTATCTGTTCAGTAGTGGAAATCCCTGCCTTTCTCTAGACCTACCCTCTCTTCAACCTGAGAAAGATATTCAAAAACTTTCATTTCCTCTTCCCAGTTGCCAGCTCTTCAGTTTTGCTCAAACAGCTTATTGTACTTATTATCTAACTGGTTGTGATTTTGTTTCAAGGATCACTGGCCTTTTCTTAAGAGTCCATCTCATTCTTACCTAGCAGGATATAAGGTTTGAATAGATCTCTACCTTATTCACTGTTTGTTTCACATTCTTCCTTTGGAATTTTCCTGAAATGTGTGTATAGAAATCTAGTAAATTTTTCCAACCTTTTTTTTTTTTTTCGGTTTTTTGAGACAGGGTTTCTCTATGTAGCTTTGCGCCTTTCCTGGACCTCACTCTGTAGACCAGGGTGGCCTCAAACTCATAAAGATCCACCTGCCTCTGCCTCCCGAGTGCTGGGATTAAAGGCGTGCACCACCACCGCCTGGCACTTTTCCCACTTTTTAAAAGTCTGATTAAAACATTCTCCAGCCACATGCTCTGTACTCAGTTGCCTGCCCACTCCTTCTACCACTGCATCGTCTGATAAGCCCACCTCTCACAATGGGTCTCTCTATATTTCCCTGACTGATTTGTTTTGGTGAATTTGCATCCCAGACCATTAACTAGGGTGAAAAGAAATTCATCTTTACTTATTGTTACTGAGACTAATACTAGAAAGTCATCTGTTCTCAACTTCTAAAATGTCTCCTTTTTGTTCAGCTTAGTCTATGTCAACTCTCCAGGGCTGATCTTTGCTATGAGGGTGTGTCCACTGACACCACTTCTCACTTAGTGCTCTGTATTGTTCCCGGGGTTGGGTGCTGTCCAGATTTCTGAAACTCTGAGCTGCAGTGCTCCCACAAGTGATGGGAGAGACTTCTCACAGAGAGGAGCTGCTATCTGCCTGATGAAGCCTCTGTGGAAAGCTGTTGTGCTCCAAAGTCTCCTGGAGCTTCCTCAGAAGCAAAGGTGATTCAAGTCTCAGATTTTAATCATTCTTAGAGTTCTGAAGCCAGATTCCAGTGCTGACCTGCTCACCTCATCTCTCCTCAGCATCCATTGCTTTCTGTTAGACACTCAAAGACCTTAACTGTGCCAGTGCCGTATTTGTCCCCATCTATGGGACTCCATATTTGGAAGAGTGAAACCCCACACCTTTACTGACTAACAGGAAGCCAGACCCTTAGTTGACCTACTTTTACATTTGGCTGTGAAGGCACAGAAAGATTATATGTAAGGGATAAGTGACAAGAAAAAGCATATTTCTAGAATTGTTCAACTCAAAATGTGGGTTGAATCTCAGACAAACTGGAGCTCTTTCCAAATTATCACTAATATGATAGAGGGTGAAAGAATGGCTTCAAAATTTAATAAGTAAAAGAAGTTACTTACCAGATCTACTTTGTGTTTATGAGTAGAAACTCCATTATATTAGTTATAAACTAAAATAGAGAGGGGGAAGAAAAAGAGGAGGAGAAAGAGGAGGAAGAAAGGAAGGGGAGAAGGAAGAATAGAAGTAGGAAAGGGAAGAGGGTCGAAGAAAGCTGAAGACCAAATAAGAAGGAAGGGAGGCAAGGAGTCTAGTCAGAGCTGTCCATTCTCCTACTTGAGTCAGGGGTGATTAGATCCTGTCCTGTTTTTATGGACAGAATCTAAACACCTTGGCAAACACCGCAGCATCAGTATTAACAAAAGAGTTGGGAAAGTGAACGATAGAGTGGGAACAGGCTAGGTCCGTGCCTCAGTAGCCTTTTAGTTAAGATCTTCCCAGGACCCAGTGTTTGTGAGTGCAGGATACCGAAGTCAGGTACCATAAATACATTTTAACCTTTCTCCATTCCACAGTTCAGTAGTTCAAATTTCATCCAGAGTGAGAAATCATACGCCTCCTAGGCGTTACCTACACTGCTAGGAACCTGGCAAAGCAACCATTTATGATGGTTCATCCTGCAATGAAGAGGTGTGGACTTATTCCAGTATTGCTACTTGTTATGGCCAGCAGGTGTTTATGTGGTTGGGGCCACATGGTGAAAATATGCATACAAAAGTAATCTTAGTTTTGTTTTGATTATTTGCTTTATTTGAGACACTGTCTCACTTTGTAGCTCAAACTGAGCTAGCCTGTGCCCACAAATAACTTAAGATGTTTCATTTGTGACAAAGGAGGCATATTCTTCTTCCCTTAATAGCTCATCTGAACAAAAAAGTACCTAGCAAGCATAACATCACCCTCTTTCCTATGGAAATGGAGACAAAACCACCTGTGGCTCAAAGAGAGACAGCCAAAGTGTTCTTAGTCATCTAACCCTAAGCCTGGAACTCCTAACTATGCACACTCCTCGTTTTATAGGGAATAGAATCAAGTCTTTACATTATAATCAATCTTTGAATAAAACTTTAAAGTTTAACTATCACTAACCATCTCATTTTTGGAAAGGAAGATAAACTGCACATTTAATGTATGTGTATAAAGACAGAAAGCACTTGATAGGCAGGCAGGGAAAGAGGCCATGGTAGTCGAACTTATGTCCATGTTACACGGTCTTCTCCATAAGAACAAAGATTTGGGGGGTAAATATGGTGCTGGTGGTTTTTTTCCCCCACCTGAAAGACCTGTTCAGCAGGACTTTTGAATCTCCCACCCGTGGCCTCTTTGGGTGGTTAATAATTAACCTCCCCATCACTGGTCAAATTATCCGACCCCCTGTGTCAGCCCAAACCACAAAGCTGGAGAGAAGAAAAGAGTGCTCACCCTCAAGCCCCAAACATCAAACCCAGACCCTCCAGAGGGGAGCATGCAGTACCAGGGACCCTCCCATTTCAGGAAGTCATCTCTTTGTCTCTTCCTTCACTGTGCTAGGTGCTATATTGCATGGTTCTTTTCGATCAAACTTGGCATTGTGACTGTGACTTTTCCTGCCTTTGAGTCGTTTAATCAGTAGAGAAATGAACCCAACCTAAGACTCCTAGATGGTAAGAAGGTTATTCTTCAGATAGCTTTCTGTTGTAGAATTGTCATCATTGACCCACTCACGACCTTTGTCTCTAAATAATACACAGGAACAAGTGAATCTCAGCTATCCAACGCCACTCCTTCCCCATATCATCTTGTTTTTATAATTTGAATGCCAAATATAAAATCATGAGTAAGGAAGTATGTTGATTTCACTCTGAGGTGATAGACTAGAAAAAAAAAAAACTATTCAACAGCTCTGTGGCAGCATAAGATGGAGAATCTTCAGCTTGAAGATGACCTAGTAGATTTTTTTTTTGCAAGTTGTTTAGGTATTAGCATCCACCATGGTTTCTCACCTTCATAATCCATAATTGTGTTTTTGTAGTTATATATGTAAAGTGTTTGCATAGTCTGCTTATCTGATCTATAAATATGGATAGCTTGCCTTAAATAAGGGAAGACTTCAAAAGCCCAACAGACCTTTTTCTACTTCAACTGGCAATCAAAGAGACAAACAGCAGCATGACAAGGTGATAATTGCAAGTTGAGAATGGATCAAAAGAACATCTTTTGTGTGTCTTTACCTTGACACAAATTTAGCCATTTCTCATACTCCAGTCACACTAACATTTCTTCTCTGTAGCAGTCATTGTTAAGTGTGATCACAACACAATGCTTTTAAATACTTAATAATACAGACTTTACGACATTAACTACATTTGTCCCTACAGCCAATTAACATCGATCAAACACTATGCTTTATTGACACAACAATTTCTTAAGTTCAGTCTCTAACAACAGGATTTGACATCCTGTATCAGAGTTTCAATTGCAGAGAAGAATTGAGTGTTCCCGGCTTATCCTTGGGGAGACATCCCAAGATGTGATGGATGCTGGAGACCACTTCCTCTGTTATAGGTTAGCCACACCCCCAAGGTTCTTATTACAGAAACATGGCCTCCAGGACCAAGATGTTGGGTGAAGTTGGAGTGTAAGGGGTAATACTTAGTGACAGGTCCTCAGGCCACCTGAGGGTGTGGTCTTGGAAGGGTTTCAAGACCCTAGCCTCTCTCTGGATTGCTGTATGGAAGAGCTTTATTCATCCATCACTGAGATCCACCGTGAGATGGTACAGGGGACTTACAAGGAGTTTGGACTTCTAGCCAAAATTGTGCACTAAATAAATATATTTGCTCCATTAAGTTAGCCTGCCTCAGGTAATTTGCTACAATAATACAAAACTAAGAAAGGACTAAACTTCTATATAAAATGTTTTTATAAGTACATTCATATGACAAAGTTTAATTTATAAATTAAGTACAGTAAGAGATGAATGGTCATAGGTAATTATAAAATAGAAAACAAAATATGTATAATAAAATTATTTAAAATTTTATGAATTATTATTTTCATAATTTTATCTAATATTTTCAGACTGTGGTTGGTCATAGGTAAATTCAACTACAGAATACTAGAGTTGTGGTAGGTAATTGGTGCTTCTGGAAGTCATGAGTGGGAATCCACCTCCATTGCCTGATAAAGGATCTCATCGATACAGTGACTGAAGAATCCAATAGACCAAGACATGTTGCTAGACTTGAAAGGACAAGTTTTATGTTAAGTAAAGGTCCCTGAATATTTCTGGCATTGTACTCTCTTCTAAAAGCATACTTACTCCTAGCACTTTCTCAGTAACACCCACCTTCAAGAATCTCAGGAGATTCAGCTGTCTCCTGCCCATTCATCAATGACACAGAAAAGAAGAATCCCCTCAGCTACCACCACCCAGTCTGGGGACAACCTGGACATTTACAATCTCTGAATGCTTTGCTATTCTCCATCCACTGACATTCCTGGCCTATATCTCTCCTTTAGATACTGGACAGTTCTGTAACCAGATGTACAGTGGTATACTAAGACTGTACGCTTACTATGGCCCTTATAGCTTCAAAAGTTTTCTTAACACACACACACACATACACACACACACATGCACACACTCAAACACATGGTATATGATATATAACATTTCCTTAGCCCAATATTAAACAGTTTTCTGTCAGTGTTATATAAAGAAACAAGAGGCCTTCGTGTAATTTGGATTTTGCCAGGTATCTAATTTCAATGTAATGTCCTGTTGTGAGTCTCGGCCAGGAAGTCTATCTGCCAGTCCATTTGGGGACTTGGTTTGTTATCTCTAGTGCATGACAATTCTGGTTTTCCATTCCTTGTTCAGGGATGATAACAGTGTGATTTACACGTATAACTAACAAATGAGATCAATTAAAATGTCTAAAAGTGGCACCTGTCTCAGGATAGGGTTGCACTAACAGGTTCCCTTAACCTCATTTCCTGCCATCTCTGAGGCTTGCAGCCGCTGCCTGCGTGGAGAGTAACAATGGAGTACTGTTTCCTAATGGACATGAACTAAAAGCAAGCCTTATCCTATGGCCTAGATGGATGATTATTTCCTTGACCGCAAACAACAGGTGCATTTTTCAACTCAATTGACACAAATGATTCTTACTTTCATAGCATCCATTAATACAGCTTCTTGAATTGCCCAATTTGTTACAAATTTGCAATATCGGCTGCCTCTGTGGTTGAATTAACCAATGAAATAGAAACTATCTTTCATTTGTGTTCATCACAGAATGCTTTTGATCATTATAAGGCAAACTTGATACTTTTCAAAGATCTTAGCCTGTGGAGAAGGGGAAATGGTTATTGAAGAATAAAAAAACACCCCTGGACAAAATACTGAGATTTTTATTTGCATTTTTCCTATAAAAATGTTACAAAGAAATCAATAGGGCTTGTGTAAAAACCCATGTTAAAAATAGTATATTAACGGATGTGTGGAAGTTCTGAGATTTGGGATATATTTTTTAGTAGGCTTGATTACAATATGGATGGTGAAGCGAGTTTTGTGGACACTTCTTTTCACTAATGTACCCACGTACAGACAATATAGAGTGCATAATGAAAGATGAAAAGCTATTCTCAAAAATACAACTGTAAAATTAAGAATTGTGTTTATAAAATAAACAGTTACTATTTGACTCCTCAAAATAACATTTCAGTAGAAACTTCAGAAGACTGACAGTCTCTCATCTTGAGTGATGTAAATTCTCAAATAAGATGACATCAAAGACTGTTAGGGGAGTTTGCCCAGCAATGTAGTCACAATTCCCTATGTTAAATGTCAGGCTGTATATAAGTGAGCTGCCCACCCATGCCAGTTCCTGGGGAAGTCCATAGTGAATGCCAGCTCACCATGGCATGTCCTAAGATAGTGACATCTTTCATCTACACAAGTGGTTTTGAACAACCCATCACAGAGACACCCAATTTGTCAGTCTAGCAAAATAACAGCATAAAAGTTAGTTACATCTTATTTCGTTATAAAAATGTAATTAAAGTCACTCATCCAAATAAGCTGCCTATAGACATAGTGATTTCTTTGCTCTGCTAAGACAGCCAGAACGCTCTCAGCTGTATAGACTGTGGCTCGGGAGAGGCTGCTTATGATTTGATTTCTGATGTGTTAATGTTCAACCAGTTTAGTACTTTTAAAAATAGTTACATAGATTTGCCATTTAATTATCACCAACCTCCACATGCGGTACTTATGTCATATCTTAGTCTGCAATAAAGAATAAAACACATCATGGGGAAATCTAATTACACCTTATCTCATGTACCATTTCTCTTCTATGGTTACCGACTGTAGGATTCAAAATATGAAATCAGGGCAACTCTAGCGCAAAGCAGTGTCGACAAGGTTACAGCACAAAGAAATAAAATATTCATCTATTTAAAATTAAAAAACACAGACAACTGATGTTGTTCACTGAAAAGACCTTAAAAGGGTGCTTGTGAATAGATGGTTTGGTATTAAAGAGCACTTGCTGCTCTTACATAGGGCCTGAGTTTGGTTCTCAGCACCTACATGGCAGCTCCCTCCATCTGCTTGCACACAGCACACACATGGTATCCATGCATATATGTAGACCAACATTAATAAACATAAAACAAAAAAGAAATCTTTTTTTTTAAAAAAGACAATGCTTTTTAGAGGTCAAAAGAAGACTAGGAAATGGAATTTTCTGTAGTAGTCCCATCTATATGAACTTTTAAACATATGTGAATTCTCCTCCTAAAAATGTGCTGGCGCTGCTGAGAGAATCTAGAAACTTAGTCAACACTGCATTAGAATCTAGGAAATACCATAGGTCAATCGCATATGAGGAGCCTCACCTGAAGAAAAGAGGCAGTTTTTCAGTGGTACAGAGACAGATTTAGAGTTTGGGGTCTTACTGTTTCAGCCCTTTCCTGTTCACCTGCTTACACTTTTAGTAATTTGCTTCAGCAGCTTGGTACCATTATCCCTGCCTCTGCCCTTGGGAAATGAGCCATAGAGGCATGTC
>CABHPH010130430.1:4965-22836 GCA_902168325.1 Peromyscus nudipes
TGTGTGTGTGTGTGTGTGTGTGTGTGTGTGTGTGTGTTTACACATGCATGGGAAGGTGTACATGTGTGTGCTTACATGTATAGACCAGAAACTGACATTGGGCAGCTTGAGTCACTCTCCACCTCATGTTTCTGAGACAGGGTCATGCTGTGGGATGGTCTTTCTGTATGCTGTGAATATGTATTGCTACGGTTGGTTAGTAAAGAAGCTGCTCTGGCCTATGGTGAGTCAGGTTATAGCCAGGCAGGAAATCCAAGAGAAAGACAGGAAGAAGAAAGGCAGAGGCAGGAGAGACGCCAGCCCACCACCCAAGGAGCAACATGCCAGCAGACTAGTAACGCCACAGCCAGGTGGCAAAACATAGATTAATAGAAATGATTTAATTTAAGATGATAGAGTTAGCTAGCAAGAAACTTAAGCCATTGGCCATACAGTTTGTAATTAATATAAGCCTCTGTGTGATTATTTTATAAGGCTGTGATACTGCGGAGCTGGGTGGGACAAGAGAAACTTCCTGCTACAGGGTCACACATGAACCTGGAGCTCACCAACTGCCTAGAGTGGATGGCCAGCAAACCCCCAGGATCCTACTTTCTCCAGGGCTGGGACTACAAGCACACCACCACTTGGGTTCTATAGATCCAACTCAGGTTCCTGATTTTGTACATAGAAATCTACTGACTAAATCTTCTCCCCAGGCCCCCCTTTGACTATTTTGATAAGTAAACACCTCTTACATTCCAGTCCAAACACATGGACTGGTTTGATCCTGGAGGTCACATTGAGGCTTGATTTGGAGCTTCATACAGAAAGATGCTTTTCCTCTAAAGCCACGATTCTCCACCTTCCTAATGCTGCGACCATTAAATACAGTTCCTCATGTGGTGACCCCCAACCATAGAGTTATTTTCATTACTACTTCTTCACTGTAGTTTTGATCATAACGTAAGTATCTGTTTTCCAAAGGTCTTAGGCAACTCTGTTAAAGGGTCACTACCCGCGGGTTGATAACCGCTGCTCTAAGATGAGGTTTTAAAATGGATCGCATCCAATCTTACTGGTAACTATCAGAAGAAAGAGTTTAAAAGCAACATGGGAAAGATGATTAGTAGACACGGGGTAAAAGCTTCTGTTTAGGATGAGCTGTAGACCCACGGAGGCACATTCGGAGCCTCTGATAATTAAGGCTTTAATGAGTTTGTGTGGTAATGGGGAGTGAGTCCAGGGCAGGCCTTGTCATAAGCACTCCAGTGATGTCATTTCCTATACACTGGAAGCACCCAGAAGACATAGTTCTTCATTTATTAGGCCACCAAGAGATTAGGTAGACTTCCCCAGAGAAGGTGGCATAGAAATTAGGTTTGAGGGAGAGGGAGGTTTTATTACATAGAGATTCAGAGAGGGGAAAAAAATCCAGGAAAACAAAAGTTGAAAGAAATTGCCACAGTGAGGAGAAAGGTGTAGACAAGGGGATGGCTAGAAGGCCAGCTAGAGGGAAGGTGGAAAGGTGACGAGAGACCAGCTTGCAGGGGGCTTGAGAACCTCACAGTTGATTCCATGATTCTCATAGCATCGATAAGTTCCCAAATACAGACTGGGAGACCACAGAGAATGACCTGTTCAAATCCCTGCCCCCTCTGTTACAGATGAGGAAACATGGTTCAGAAAATGCAGGTGGTTGGGTGAAGGTCACACAGAGTTAGAAGCAGAGAACTTGCCAAAGCACCTGGACGGCTTCATCCGCTCGGCCTGCTACAACACACGTGGACCTTGAGAAGTTGAAAGTAGAGATTTATAGACCCTGGAGATCAGAAGCAGGGGAAACGCCCCTCCCCCCTCCGTCATCCTTCCAATCCCAACATTACACTGGGTCATAAGAGGGGCCAGAAAAAACAGTTACCCCAATGATTTATGGTGCAGGAACAGAGACCACCTACTGTGCCCAGGCCTGAAGCACATTCCACTTCAATCTTGAAAATAACACTGAGTGACCCTGGTTTGCTGGCCATATGCTAGCATGACCTGCTGCCTTGGTGTCCGGATACAGTAGCCCCTACAGCCCTGGGTCCACATGATCTTGTTTGTGAGGGACCGGAGCTTCAGACTGATAGTGAATAAGACACAATTTACTTTTTTGGCTCTCGTGTCTGGAAGAAAATGAATCCCAGATCATGCTGTCAGCATGGAGGGGTGGTGGCTAAGCTCTTGACTGAGAAACCAAGGACAGCTGCAGACCCTGGAGAGGGTTATAGAATAATCAACCAAGACTCTTCTCTGGGTTAGGTCCCCAACTTACAGATGGTGTTCATTTCATGGGCCCAGCCGAACAAAGGTCACAGAAAGTCACAGCCAAGCAGAACTATAGCAGACATCTTGGCCATCCCTCTTTTAAGATGAGGCAGAAAGCAGAAAAATAATTCACACAAGGTCATAGTTAGGGACCTGGCAGAACCATGCCACCCAGTTCTCAAGGTTGGTGCTTCTTACACTGAAGTTCATCATCTTCCTCAAGCAAGAAGGAAGGTTACAGGTCCATCACTTGTTATTTGAAAGGCAATGCAAGATCATCTACCATCATCGCTCCAACTGTGGCAACTTCCCTTTTTCCACCAAGTGTTCAGCTAACTTTCAGGTTTGGGAAACTGGTTATTGTTGGCTCAGAATGTGTTCAATATGGATAAGTTGACTGAAATACCATCTCATAACCTAGGACCTTGGGGAACCCAGGGAGTAGAGAGCTAGGAGGAAAAGGGAATAGGAAAAGATGATAAAAGATGGCTCCAAGACAGTGAAGCAGGAACTTGGTTCTTCAGGGTGGCCTAAGGGAACTGAAAGAATTGGAAAGTAGGAGAAGAGCCAGCAGAGGTAGCCTGGTAAAACTTCACACTTGACAAGGCTATGTCTGCATGCAGAAGGGCATTTCCATGGCTATTGGAATCATGAGAGGTGGTTACAGGTAGGTGGGCTTGAGCACCCAGCCTCACCATGCTTCCACTCACTTGTCTACAACAACAGAGTCCTAGCAGTTACACCATCAACCACTTGGCAGTTTTAGACAGGATGCCAAGATCCAGGAGCCACAGAGCTAAGGAGGATGTCTTCTCCCAAACTTCTGTGCTTTCTTAAGCTACAGGGAAGTACTGGACAACAGCAGCAGGGGGGAAGCATGCTTTCTGGAGACTCACCTGGCAGCCGCTGTGAAACTGGCGGAGATAGAGGAAGGTGACTTAGAGGATGGTAGCATTAGAGGCAAAAAGTGGTTAGCTAACAACAGCTGAAAAGGTCTCAGGGAGAGGTCATTCATTTCATTCAGCAGTTGGTTGGTGTTCTCACAGCACGCAGGCATAGTGATGGATTTGACAGCCCCAGCTCTGTTTGCAGAATGAGGAGTAAAGTCAGTCACTTCACATAAAAACAAAAACCCAAGTTTTTTGTCCAATGGATCCCGAAGCTCCTGGCTTTTGTCCCCACCCCCAGCACTGTTCCTTCCTTGAGTGACAATCCCCTCCCATCCTTTTCCCCCACATCCTCCAAACTCTTCCTCTTCTCCAGCTCTCCCCAGCCCACTGAAGAGGCTCTTATCTTAGCTGCCTTTGTGTAACCCACACTCACATGAACACACGGATGCACACACATACTGAAAACACCCAGGCCCGTTCTCTGCTGCTTTATCAATGGATTGATAAGACACCATATCGGATCACAGGAAATCAGGAGTGAGCCTGGCACATGCTCCTTAGATGGATCCTCCCCATCCTTCCTCACAACTGTGAATGAACTTACACCTCAAAAACCAGTCACTCTGCACACTCACACACTTCCTCTTGCTGTGCCTCAGACTCCGGGTCTGTAAACAAAACGAGAACCTCACTCTAGATGTCCTCAAAAGTCCCTTGCACTTGTGAGAGCTAACCTTAAAGCGGCCCCTTTGAGGGTTCAGGCATGAGGCTGATGAGGGCCAATGGTTCATCAGGCAGCATCTTTTCCATTTCCCCATCTCATCTCCCACAGCACAGGGCAGAATCATCACCAGGCATATTTGCATCATCCAGATCCCATCAAGCCCCAGGAGACCCACTCTGTTAGCTGAGTCATATCTCAGCTGACAGATGCTGTTTTAGTCCCTCAGATCTGCCTGGGAACGGAGAGCATTGGAGTAGGGGCCCAAGGGTAAACTTCTGTAAGCCTCTAATGGAAGAAGGCTTCACCTGAATGACCCTTTCTCAGCAGGAAGTACAGTGCAGCCTAGATATGCCTCCCCATGGCTTGCTAAGGTTGCAGCAGCCACTCCCAGACCAGATCTCTACCCTAGGGATTCGGGGCTCATTGCACAGGCCTGAGAGCTGGCAGAGAGGGAGTTGTCCCCAGCCAGGGATGGATTTTCATTACCAGCCCACCCAAATGTTACTCAGCTGTGCTTTTCACGAGCGAAAATGAGAGAGGGAGCAGAGGAAGTCCGGGCAGGCTCGGGAGCCCTTCTGCTTTTTCAAGGACATAGAAGTCAACATGACTTTGCTATTGAAAATGGAATGCCACACAGAGCAGATTCCTGATGCATGTGTCCCAGATGTTTCTGGACTATTTATTTTTGTTAATGGAAAATGGCTAAGTTAATAACCCTCATAAGCATTCCTATAGGGAGTTTGTATCTACATGTCTCATATTTGCTTGTGGGTTTAGGAGGAAAGAAAAACAAAAAGATATCAGACACAGGGAAAAAAAACCCAAGACACAACCCTGTCCAAGTGAGAGCTGATGACAAAAGCCTAAGCCTACATTTAAAAAAAATCCAATTCATCTAATTATTGGATATTCGCAAGGCACCAAAGCTCTTCTCACCATTATCTCGTTTAAACCCTATGACAAGGAAGAAGCCAAGCCTCGGAGCAGGCAGTGAGTGTCCTGCCCAACCTGCCCCAGTAACTGTGGGGCAGATGTAGAATGCCAACTTTCAAACTCCAGCTCAAGAGCCTCCCCACCATCCTACTCAACTCAGAAATGACAAGCACATGTGAGGATCACAAGGGACCTTGGGAAGGTCTCTAATACATGCACTCTGCTTTGTGTTAACCACCTTCTCCATGCCTTAAACTAGTTCAAATGCCAAGTCGGTTTCTGCCTTATAGGAGAAGGACTGTGTCCTGGCCTGCAAGGAAAGGACAAGCTTCAACATCTCCACTTCCCAACATCTCCTGGAGAGTGAGTCACTGGGCTATGATGAAGGCTGTGTTCAGGGAAAGCGAGAAGGACATGGATGCACCCAGGGCCAGGGCCAACTGCACACAAGTAAATGACCTGTGTTCTCTGTGTTTGTCTCCCAGTTCTCAGCCCAGAGCATTGTAAGGACAGCTTTAGAACTGCCCTGGGGCAGAGTTGGCTCTCAGCTCCATTTCTGTTCAAAAGTGCAATAATTATTGACTTAGTACTTAATTACACCCTACACAATGGAGCAAGGGGTTAATATTGCTTGACAATTTCAAGGGACTTGGGAGAAATGTGGTCCATATTGACTTCACAGTGTGATGTAGTGGGTAGCTGTTCTGATTATGACCTTGAAGCACTGCCCCTAGAGAGGCAGCAGGTAACTGGTATACCTGTCTATGACCTTGAAGTGTATGCCCCGGGGTGTGGCCTCTCTGGACCCTTAAGACCTGGGATGCATGCACAAGGCACTCTCTTGGCTCTCTTGTGGTTTGGACGCTGAGATGGACCAGTCAGATCTTGGACCAGGTTTTTCAGGGCCCTATGATAAATCTTCCATGCTGTAGTGAGTCTTATCTTCTAATAAATTTCTTTGTCTTTTATACAGACTCCATGGATTTTTAGCTATATCTGGCACCCAATGTGGGGCTCAAACCCATAACTCTGGGATTAAGAGTTCCATGCTCTACCAACTGAACTACCTGGGCTAGTACTGTGGAAAATAGTGGAAGCATGGGTGGGCCTGACAGACATGGGCCCCCTTAGAGAGTGAACACTTTTGAGGGCAGACACTATACACGTATTAAAATGAAATATAGTAAGCACTCTGATAAAGTATTCCAGCAATATGAGACTCATCAAGAAAATGGCAGTCAGCAATGCTGAGGCCTCAGGAGTCGAGAGAAAGATTCACTTGGAGGAGGGTTGGCAAGGGACAGAAATAGGCTAAAGAGGAGAGACCACAATTTCCTTGAAGAACTAGAGAAGATGAATGTGGCTGGAGCAGGGTGGGAGGTGTTGGTGGGCTTCAGTGAGTCGGGAGAAGCAGGGCTGGGTCATAAAGAGGCTTCAAGGCAGATTGAGAAACCTGTGTGTCTAAATAAGACAACACAAGACCTTCAACATGTTTTCAAGAATAGAAGGATTTACATTTTGGAAAGATTACTCAGGCTTTAGTTTGGAGGAAGGATTGAGGGTGAGAGATAGACAGATAAACAAGGTTCAACTAAGTGATGTAATCGCTACAGTGGAGGCAAGGAGATATTAGCAATGTTTAACCATTAATATCAAATGGCCACCAGTCAAATGGAATAGAAGAAAGTCCAGAAGGCTAAGCTGCTGTGTGGCAGGGAGAATGGTCATAGGAGGGGAGTTAAATGGAGGCAATGGCTCTTAACTAGTTCACACAGACTTATTTCAGCATTAAGACTATTTGCTGTGTGTGTGTGTGTGTGTGTGTGTGTGTGTGTGTGTGTGTGAATATGAGGTAAGGTGGGGTTTAAAACGGAGTATTTGCAAACCTAGAGGATGAATATGAAGGCTTCCGTGCATGTCACCTAATAACCATGGACTAATCAAAGGGCTTTCCTGTTCATGGTCTAAATCTTGGGCTCCTGGTGAGACAATGTGACTGTGAGAGGATCTGTCACTTGGAAGAATGAAGTCACTGTTCCTTGAAAAGGACACCTTGCTGTGAACTGACCATTGATCACAGCCAGAGCTGGAAGCCAAGTTTAAAAACACCTGCTGGGGCAGCCAGACTTTGTCTTGGATTCAGCCATAATGGCTCTTACTCTTGAGTTTTTGGATATCTTTCCGTTTTCCTAGGGAGGCAATTTGGTGAACAAAATTTCAGTTCTTCTTGATTCTTTGTTTTGCGTTCTTTGCAAGCGCCAAACCTTCCCAAGTCTTTTTAAACTTCCATCTGTACCTTGATGTTTCCTTGCAAGGACTCCAGATTCTCACTTCAGGCAAGCAGTGCCCGCAGGGAGACCTTAGGTTTGAGTGTCCTCCTTGATAATTTGCAAACTAAGATAATCAAACTAGAAAGCAGCCATTCATTCAGTCAGTTATTCAAGTTCTCCTACCAAGATAAAGTGTGTGCAGAATTTATCATTAATTCCTTAGATCCCATACTCTTGCTATAACCTAGTATACAATTAGCCTGATTAATATAAGTATGAATTGCTTTTCAATTGCTGTAATAATATACTATGACCAAGGCAATTTATAAAAGAAAACATTCAACTGAGTTTATAGTTTCAGAGGATTAGATTCCAGGCTGGTAGAGGGGTAGCTGAAAGCTCTCACATCTTGACCCACAACTACGAGGCAGAGAGCAAGGGCTGGAAATCACATAAGCCTTTTGAAACTTCAAAGCCCTCCCCCGTGACACACCTCTTTCAATGAGGTCACACCTCTTCATCCTTCCAAACAGTTCTTCCAACTGGGCTCCAAATATTCAAATACATGAGCCTAAGGTGGCCATTCTCTCAAGCCATCGTGAGAACCCAGCTTTTGCCTGTTTTTATTCAAAAGAGATGTATTGAGCCCTCTTGTATGTCAGGTACTGTGTTGGGGTCTCAGGATATGGTAGGGAGGTATAGTATATATTATATGCCAAGTGGTATTCAAATTAAACCATACACATATATGGAAATTGAGGCACAGAAAAGTGATGGCCAATAGTGCACTATTAGTAAAGGAAGAACTGGTCCCAGTGCACATGTATGTTACAGTCCATCTCTAAAGGAGTAAACAGTTTAAGAATTTTGATGGCTAACATCATTAACTTGATGGAACTTAAAATCATATAGGAGATAGACCTCTGGGCATGTGTGGGAGTTTCCACAGAGGATTAACTGAAATGGAAAGACTCACCCTTTGTATGGGTGACACTACCCCCTGGGATAGGAGCCCAGATTAAATTTTTTAAAAAAAAGAAATTTGGTGATGTATGAGTATTCATCTCTCCCCTCTTCCCACCTGCAAGTACAATGTGACCAGTTCCTTCCTACTTCTTTTATGGTAACATCCCCATAATGAAGGTCTCTCAAGCCATGAGCTAAAATAAACTCTGGCTTCCTTAAGTTGCTTTTGATAGGCATTTTGTCCCAGCAACAAGACCAGTAACCAATGTAAGATGAATTGCTAAATGGTCTTATTAATAAAAAAAAAATGGAGCCAGGTATTGGGGTGAAAGCTAGAAGATCAGAGAAACAGAACAAGCCACAGCCAACCTCACCTTACCAACTCCTCAGCCTCCAGAGAGAGACTTCCTGTTTACTCATGCCTTATATACCTTTCTGTGCCCTGCCATCTTACTTACTTCCTAGTGCTGGGATTAAAGGCATGTGTGCTTCCCAAATACTTGGTAGCAAAGGCATGCGATCTTAAGTGCTGGGATTAAAGGTGTGTGCCACCACACCTGCTCTGTTTCCAGTGTGGCCTTGAACTCATAGAGATCCAGACAGATCTCTGCCTCCCAGAGTGATAGGATTAAAGGTGTGTGCCACCACACCTAACCTCTATGTCTAATCTGGTGACTGGCTCTGTTCTCTGATCCCCAGCTAAGTTTTATTGGGGTGCACAAACAAAATATCACCACAGACTAACCTAAGAATTAACCAAACACCAACAGCCACAGCTGAACAAAGGGAAAAAGCTAGGGAACAACTACAAAGAGCAAGGCGGAGGAGAAGAGAGACTCAGATAGAGACCAGGAAAGGCAGCAATTAAAAGAGCGGTGAACACACAGGATGGAAGCAGGCAACTGCACACTGAGCTGAGGAAGAGCAACCCAGACCCAAAGCTCCATGGTACTCAGGGACCAAGTGACAGGAAGCCAGAGAACAGGAAGAGTGGTGTATGGGGGCCTTGGATAGAGGCAGTGTCAAGTCAGGCTCTGTAAGTGAAACAAGGGGTGTAGGGAGGGCTGGACCGAGATGAGCGACTCATCAGCTATCAGGGGAGATGTGTGAAGACCTCATAACAAGGACACCTGCAGACAAGGTTAAGGAGGGGAAGCCCTCGTGCTGAGGATGGGCAGCCTGGGTCCAGACGCTTGTTTCCCTCCACTGTGCAAATTATTTGCCTTTTCCGGTGTCAGCATCCTTCTTATATGAGGAATGGGTAATAACGTCTCCCTATAAGATTGAATTGAATATATAAAGAAAAATCTACTGCAAAGTGCTTAAAACAGCCCCAAGCTCATCGTCAGCAGTGTGCAAATATTAGTCATCACATCCCCATCGCTACCCTCACTTGCTGCTCGTGGTAAGAGCATTTTGGCAGCCCCTGTAATTAAAAGTAATAAATGCTCGGTGCAGGAAACTTGGAAAGCCGAGAAAAGCACGAAGGAAAGACAATTATGCATACTCACACGACCAAACGAAAACCACAATCAATATTTTATAGTTTGTCATTTCTCTTTGGTGTGTCCCTGTAAAGTTCAGTGGTTTTATTAGGTTTATGTATAGTTCTATAGATTGCTTTAAAAAAAAAAAAAAAAAAAAAAACAAACTCGGCAGCCATCACAGGGTAGGCTTTCCAGAGGCAAACAGTGGCATGGTTTTTGGAGATGTGTATTATAGAACAACACCCGCCACGAAAAAAGAGGGGGAAAAAGGAGGAGTGGGTGGGGGAAGAAGTCAGGCTAATGCAAATACTGCTTATATATATGATACACAGACACACATGTCCACATACATCTATCCACCACATAGACAATGGAGCAGGAAAGAGGAACAAAAAGAAACAGGTTCACTTTAATAGTAATTGTGAAAGCCCTGATTCAGAGAACAGACCACTTTTACTTCTTTTTTTAAATTATTTTTTTATTGAAAATAGATTCTTCTCTCATACAATACATCCTGACTGTAGTTTCCCCTCCCTCCACTCTTTCCAGCTCCCCCCTCACATACCTCCCCTCTCCTCCAGGTTCACTCCCCCTCCATTTCCTCTTCAGAACAGAGCAGGTCTCCAAGAGATGACAGCCAACAGGATAAAACAAGATACAATAGGAAAAGGTGAAAGCCTTCACATCAAGGCTGGATAAGACAACCCAATAGGAGGGAAAGAGTCCCAAGAGCAGGCAAAAGAGACAGAGATACACCCACTCCCACTGTTAGGAGTCCCACAAAAAACTCACAGCTAACAACCATAATATATATGCAGAGGACCTGGTGCAGACCCATGCAGGCCCTGTGCTTGCTGCTTCAGTCTCTGTGAGCCTAGGTAAGCCCTGCTTAGTTGATTTGATGGGCCATATTCTCCTGGTGTCCTCCATGCCCTGTGACTCCTACAATCAATCACCGATCACATTAGCATTGGTTGCTGACACCGGACACCTTCAACAAAGCCAGAAGTTACCCTATGCATTCAGCAAGGCTGCGTTATGAGTTACAACCCCTAACTCATCAAACTGAGCACATACAGTGACTGCCACATCGGTTCATCTGCTCCTCTGAAGAGAGATCTTCAGTCTGGGATGTGAATGTGTGTTTCTGCAGGACAGAGGAAGGGAGCTCCAGATTTATTACCCTAGAATGCAAGTGTCATAAACTCATCTCCAGCAATATGCATCTCTAAATCTCTTTGACACAATACACTCTGTCTCACTTGCCAGTCATGTTAATAATTCATCGTTTTAATCAACTGTGCCACTGTTTTCCACTCAGAATTCTTGGATTCTTCACTATACATAAAAACATTCATAGAGAACCATCCTCAGCAGAGGACTTGTCACAACCCAGGCTATCTTCATGGCAAGCTTTAGTCTGGGGCATACAGGGTGTTCCAGGATGCTCTGCACTTGGCAGAAATGACAGCGTTTAAGCCCATACCTTTCATAATCATTCACTAGAGCAAATCAGAAAGCGGTGCTTGCACACCAGGTTGTTCAATCTTTTCCTATCGGATTCAGGATTGCCATTATATATGCAAAACCTGACTCATTTTATAATCTCAAGACGGGGGCCTTGATTTTTCCATAGTCGTGAGCCCTAAAGGATACAACACACACAGTATCGAGTCCTGCTTTGAAGAGTGACCTGTGAAGCACACCTCCATGTCTGCCCAGAAACAACAGGAACATTCATCACACCAGAACCTTTTAATGTTTGCATAGTGTGCCATCGTTTTTTGATAATCCTAAATAATAAATCCTGTTATTGAGAACTAGTTTATTACCAGATTTCACTGTTTATAAGCAATGCTGCCATGAATCCCCTAGTATATTATATTTCTGCATCCCTCCATGGCTTTTTAGGGTAAATTCCTAAAAGCAGGAACCACCCACCATTAAGGTGGGGATGGTGTACATACTCTGCCGTGGAGGCTGAGCCTGCCTGTCTCTCTTAGGTCCACCAACGTGGATTGTTATGACTCCTTTATCTCATTGTTACTCTGATGGGAAAATAAAAGCATTTCATTTGTTTTTAGATACTGTGAATGAACATTTTGTGCATGCTGCTTGGGAATTTTTATTCCTTTTCTCCTGACCCTGATTACAAACATTCTTCATTTTCTAATGGAGCATTTTTCTCTTCCTTATTGATTAGAAAGAATTCTTAAATATATCGGCCCACTCCTGCTGTCATATAATGCCATTATTCCAACCAGTTTTCATCTGGTTTATCATGTATTTGACATGTGTGTTTTATAGTCTGTTAGAGCCAAATTAATCAGTCTTTTCATACTGAACTCGGGCTTTGTTGTTATGTTTACAGAGCTTGATTCATTTTATAATCTTGTGGCAGGACCGTGATTTTTCTTCCCAGTAAGTTTAGCCCACTTCCTTTCAACACACAATGACAAGCTTCCTGAACCTTTAGAGGCTTTTACCTCACTTCGAGTTTCAGCAGTTCCCCTGGGCCCTGCGTCAGATGCAAATGTGAGCAGCACTATTCATGCAACTTCATTTAAGTCTTCCATCACCCCTTTTATACTCCTCTAATGATGTTCATTCAGTTTTCTGAAATGTGGAGCCAAATGGAGCCTTCTCCATCAGCACCACAGCAGCCAAGAGGCCCAGGGATTGTGGGAGAAGAGGCCTCTGCCAACTGGATGCCATGTTTGATCTAAAAAGATGGTTTGGACCAGTTTTCCCAGAACCGTTCACTTTAAGAACCTTCACTTCATGGTTGTAATTATTTGTCAAACAAACTCCTCATGAAATAATAAAGGGCATAAATATGTAGAACATGACCATATGGGTTGACCAGGCAATGCTGTGGACTAGCAATGCCAACTGCCCAGACACCTTAGATGCCCAATTCAATTTCTTGGATTATTGGACAAAACATTAAAAACTATCTGGCCTCTACCTTCCCACTTTCACCCACGCAAACAAAGATCTTTTTTTTTTTTTTTTTTGCAACCGGTGGGTTAATTGTAATATTACAATAGAGACCGTCTAGAAACCAATTTATTTATTTAAAAAGATACCTTGCAAACAAACACTGTTATTTCCCTTTACATGCTAGGAAACAAAACCAGATAACCCAAGCTGTTAGTCCAAGGTGACACCTCTTGAAATTATTTAAAAAATGGATTTGAACTCATACCGGTCTGTGCCCAAATCCCAACCGGGTTGTCTCCTCCAGCTGGTGGCTGATCACCCTGCATTTTTTGAGAACTCTCAGAAAAGGAAAGTTACTCCTAACGATAACTCTAGGAGCACTCGCTGGGGAATTCTGAATGATGGCTTTCATTTCCATTTCTGGATCTTTTCCTTCTGAACGTACACACGCTACCTTTTCTAGGGATCCGTTTTCTTAGGCTCACACTCCGCTGTCCCTTCTCCTTAGGTCCTTAAATAGTTTTTCTCATGTCTTCACCCTCTGACTCACCTTACCTCTTGCTTATCCCCATCTTTTCTCGAGTTTGTGTTTTTTGTTTGATTAACATAGGTGAACATTGGTGGACAAACTCTCCAGGCAGGGAACTAGCCTTTGCCTTTATCTAGACGTTCCTTCATTCTTTCACACAGTGACAGTGTCACAGTGCTTCCTGTGAGCTGGTACTTAGCCACACATACTGTGGTGGCTTGAATGAAAATGATCCCCATAGGTTCATATATTAGAATGCTTGGTCTCCAGTTGATGGAACTATTTGGGAAGGATGGGGGTGGTATATACCAGCCTTGTTATAGAAGGTGTGACACTGGGGGACTGGGTGGGAGCTTTGAGCTTTCAAACGTCCATGCCATTCCCAGTTAGCTCTCTCTACCTCTGCTTGTGGATCAAGACATAAACTCTCAACTACTGCCTCAGCACCACTCCAGTCTCTCTGCTTCCGTGCTCCCTACTATGATGGTCATGAACCCAAATGCCCAATAAAGTTTTTCTTCTGTAAGTTGCCTTGGTCATAGTGTCTCTTCATGATAATAGAAAGGTAACAAGACATACTAAACACTGTGAGACAATCTGAACAGCATCATGAGACTGGCTACACTGAGCTGATCTTCCTGGCGTTCCCACTGTTCCCCCAGCATATTACAAACATTTGGTTTCTTCTAGGAAGTCCATGTCTGGGGATCTATCCTATGAAACGAATCAGAGCTAAGCAAAATGGCTTTTATGAAGATTAACAGCAACCCCAGGTACCAAGAATAGTGTCATGTTCAGTGTATTTTGCTTAAAAGTTTAACTCAGCTCTGAGTGATATAATAATATGAATCCTTAAGTAACCTGAACCAAGGGATGGGAAAAAAGGCTCAGAAGTTAAGAGCACTTGCTGACATTGCAGAGGACTGAGTTCTGTTCCCAGCATCCACATGGTGGCTCACAACTACCTGCAGTCCCAGCACCAAGGGACCTGACACCCTCTTCTGACCTCTATAGACACCAGGCACAGAAGGTGCACTTGGATGCAGACAAAATGATCAAACACACAAAAGTGAATAAATCATTAAAAGTAAATAAACAACCTGAATTTCCAATCCAATAGTAAAGGACTCCTGAAGCAAATTATAAAATGCACTTAAACTATGTCTAATATATAGAAAGTAATGAAAAACCCTTTCACTAATTGTAACAATTTAAAGAAACACTGATCCCCTAAAGATTAATACAATACCTAAGACTATATTAGTAAAATATATGAAGATCTCTATACTGAAAATAACAAAATATTGTGAAAAGAAATTATTGAAATTAAAAAAGGAAAGATATCCCATTAAAACACTGAAATTACTAACATTGCAGATGTAAGGTCTCCCTAAATTGGCTTATAGAATAGGTGAATTTCTAATCAATCTCAAAAAAACTTTTGAAAAGATTAATAAATGGAGTCTGAAATGCATACAGAAATGGGAAGAAACAAAATAGCCCAGAGTCTTAAGAACGAAGTTGGAGGACTTGCGGTATTGTAGTTCAAGACTTGCTCTGACTACAGTGTAGTGAGAACATAGTTAATCTTATACAGGCAAATAGATGGAAATTGTTTGTCTGGACTAGTCATCATGTAGGTCACTGGCCCCTTGTTTTGTGCAGAGGCATTAGTGAGAACAAAGAAGAAAAGGATAGAATTTTCAGTCATTGGTGTGGGAACAACTGAATGCACGCATGTAGAAGCTGAACTTTGACATCCGTTCCATGCAAGTGTTAATCAAGATGAGGCAGAGGCCTGTACGTGAAAGCTAAGATAGACAGCCTCTTGAAGGAAATTCAGTAAAAGAGCTTCTTAAACTTTGGGTAGGCAAAGCTGTGTCTGCAAGGTGACATAACCGTGAGTTAAATTTTGATGGATGGGATTACCAAAATTAAAATTTGTTTATCCAAAGACATTGTTAAAAAACTAAAAAGGCAATCCTTAAATTATTAAAAAGATCTATCATGTATGTTTCTGGGGGGGAAAAAGTCGTGTATCTAGAAAATAAAAACTACAGAGCGGGGTGGTGGTGGCACACACCTTTAATCCCAGCACTCGGGAGGCAGAGGCAGGCGGATCTTTGTAAGTTTGAGGCCAGCCTGGTCTACGCAGTGAGATCCAGGAAAGGCGCAAAGCTACACAGAGAAACCCTGTCTTGAAAAACCAAAGGAAAAAAAAATAAAACTACTCCAGTTGTGAAAGTAAATGACAAAAGTCACAATTTTATTTAAAAAAGAACAGGCACTTTATGAATATATTTATATGGCTGGCCAAAGAGCACATGTGCAGACCTCTAACTTGACTGACTGTCAGAGAAAGAAAGTCAATGAGTGAACTGGCAGAGACATAAAACTATTTCAGTGAGAATGTGGCTTGCAACCTATGGGACTATAATTGGGACAAGCACTTGGGGGTGATGTTGGACAGTATCTAATGAGGTTTAACGTAGAATCACTCAGCAATATTTTTTAACTCATAAACTAAAACTTGCCTTAGTGCGTATAAATTAATAAGATGTAGCTCAGTTAATAGAGTGTTCTGGGTTCCATCCTCAGCACCAAATAAAACTTGGTGTGGTGTTGCCCACCTATGACCCCACAACTTGAGAGGTGAAGTTGGGAGAATCAGAAGTTCAAAGTCATCCTCTACTCAGAGAATTGGGGGCCAGCCTGGAATACGTCAGACACTGTCTCAAAATTAAATAATTGATTTTTTTACATATATGGAGATCTTATCACTGTAACTGAATAATAATAAATAAAAGTGAAGTCTATATAATTCAATAAGATGAATACCAAAAGCATTGCAATAAAATAAAAAAAATCACAAAAGAATGTATATTACATGTTCCTATTGAAGTGAGGTAGATATAGGCAAGATTCATCCTTAGTGAGAGAAGCCAAAAAAACAAAAGAAAAGAAAAGAAAAAAGAAAAGGAGCAGGAGACAGCAGGGAGTGGTTTGGACAGAAAAGGACAAGAGATCCACCAGGGTAACAGAATGTTCCATAGGTGATATAGAGTGTGATCACATGAGACTAAGTGTCATCAGTCATCAACCAAAGATTTGTGCATTCTACTATACAGAAATTGCACTTCAATAAATATAGAAGAAAAATGTAGATAATGGTACAGGGAAATGTCTGTGACACGTAATTGCATTTTTTAAAAGAAGTAGCTACCTAATACAATATGGTTGCAATTTGGTCAAGCACCCAATGAACAAACATAATCTAAAGCAGGCTGTGTGCTACTTTTCCTTCATCCAGACTTCTTCTTTCCGTTCCTTGTTTCCTGGGAGATCTTGGGTAACTTGGTGGGAAACAGAACATCTTTTCAGCATAGTAATATCTCAAGATAACACAGTGAGAGAGAGCTCCTATAAGTGTGTGTTTCTCTCTTCCTCCCTCCTTTCATTTCTCTCTCTCTCTCTCTCTCTCTCTCTCTCTCTCTCTCTCTCTCTCTCTCTCTCTCTGTCTCTCTCTCTCTCTCTCCTTCCCTCTTCCTCCCCCTTCAAATATAAATAGTTTGCCTCTCTTCCACCCTAAAAACATGAAAGGTCAAAAAAATTTCCTCAGCAAGAAAAAGAAGAAAATGACAGTGGAGAGCAGAATATAAGAGAGGGAGGTAGTAAGTCAGAAGATGGCAATCACAGAATTGAAACCAGTGATGCCCAGTCCCACGTGAGACTGCAGAAACTGGAAAAAAAATTGACTCAGAGAAAATGCAATTAATGCCTCACCATTTGCAGACACTCATTTTTGATCAGTTGTTATTCATTTTTTCTTGCCGGTGTGAGGAGTTGTTCTCAAGGGCCTCCCCTACACATTCAAGTACAACAAAGAGAAACAAAGGCATGGGAAGTGTCCGGAAATCCACCCACGCTACATTCCCACTTTCAATGCTCCGCTCACCATAAGAGCCTATGTACCCTCCAGGGAAGCTTCTAGAAGCAAGGTCTGCCACCAGGGACCGTGGGTTTCTCCCTCTCATTTCTCCTTGGCTGCCTTTTCAGAGAAGCTCCCACCACCCGTCGTTGAAAGGTACCACTCCACACATCCCAGATGCCTGCCTGACAGGGTTACAGACCACCCCAAACCAAAGTCAGAAGAAGTTGGGATTCTAGCCTCACTGATCTCGATTAACATTGACAGACCATCCCTTTCTTATTACAACGTCCAAGAGCAGAGGTTTGCTTACAGAGGATTTTGTATCTTCTGCTCTCCCCAGACCTCTAGGTTCAAATTCTTTAATAGTTCCATTTAATTCCAGCTTCAGCTCCCACTGCTGCCAAGAGGTTTCTGTCTAATTCTGGCCATATCGACTTTCCCCCTGCCTGCCTGCCTGCCTAAAGCAATTATAAATACATGCGCGAGTCTGAGTATCACATCGGAAAGGGCCGTGGTGTTCTCCATCCGAGTCCCTCTCCAACCCCACTGCAGCATCACCAGAAACATGTATACATACACTTGCTAATCTCCAAGCAGGCCTGAATTCCAGGCAGTACAATCCCATTTCCAAGCAAGGGAAGAGAGGCTAGGAAATGTCAGTGACTTGCCCAAGGCTGCCCCACTCCAGGGCTGACATTTAAGGCCAGTGCCCCTTCATGCTACCCATCATTTGTCTGGGCACTCGTTACAGTGCCCTGACACTGTTGACTTCTGTGCCTATGACTGTCTCCCACTAGAACTGTTGACTTATATGCCTGTCTCGCATTAGAACTCAAAAATTCTAGAGGATAAGGACTGAATTACAGTGTGTGTGTGTGTGTGTGTGTGTGTGTGTGTGTGTGTGTGTGT
>CABHPH010130430.1:22846-49051 GCA_902168325.1 Peromyscus nudipes
GTGTGTGTGTGTGTGTGTGTGTGTGTGTGTGTGTGTGTGTGTGTTCAACTCCCTGATACAGAACAGGGCTCTTTTCAGCCGTAAATAATCTGACCTGAATTCAGTGATTGTCCACATGCAGCAGCTCCCTATTATCCCTGAGGGATACCATTCCTGAGTAGACAGAGCCGCATGCTGGTAGACAGCTTAACTCCTAGCTCTCAAGCTCATCCTAGTATGCAGAATTTTAACAACCACCCAAAGAGAGTGTGAGCAGCGGGGCTTCTCATTAAATGTGAACACCAGTCGCCTTGGGATCTTGATAAAATGTTGATCAGGGTAAGATGGCAGACTTCTAGCTACCTCCATGTGACAGAGGAAAGATTCAGAATGAGGGGAATAGACATCTCCAGAGACAGACAGGGAAGGCCTTTCCGAAATTCCCGAAGGGAATGCCGGAACAGATGCAAAGTGTTAGACACAAGACAAACAGCACACTCGGCAGGAGCGAAGCCAGGCTGAACTGAGTTCCAGCCGCTCAGCTCCCGGCCTCAGGAGGAGAAGCAGAAGCCTCATCCAGGTCAGCCAGGTCCTGATGGAAAAAAAAAAAAAACAAAAACAAAAACAAACAAGCAACTGGCAGTCCTGCCCTCGGGAAAAACCCACAACCCTCACAAGCTTCAAGTTCCTTACAGGTTTCGGGGAGCAGTGATTCCTGTAACATACAGGTCACCAGCAATGCGAAGGAATTTCATTTTGTCACTCTGTGTGACTTAGAGGGGTGGTGGCTGTGCACCACCTTGAAAGGAACCCTGTTGTGTAAAATGAGCTACCCTAGGGACCCAAGGACAGGAACAACCATAAATTAGGAAGCCTGAGTCTAGCTTGCCATAGCACCAGAATGAGAGACAATCCTGGGAGGCAGCTCGGGACAGGAACCTCCTGTTCCTCCTCTTCCTTCCCCATCTCTTCCAAGCTGAGGGGGTACAGGCAGCAAGAGGTTGGGCTCAGTCAATGAGTCCTCCTACAGAGAAAGGTAGCCCCCTCTCATCAACTGAGAATAACAGAGGAATTTGATAGGCCAAAATCCAAGCTCAATGGATGAATCAACCTCTCAAGCCACCTACCTGCCTCTCACACTGTAGAGCTGAAAACTCTCAAGTTCTGTGAGATACTTGACATGGATCCTCCAACAGGCTGATCAATACATGACCTCTTATAGTCAATGTATCAAAAACATAAACTGAAAAAAATATTAAAATCTGTAAGAGAAAAAAAGCAACTCACCTACAAAGGCGACACATCAGAAAATACCAGATCTCTCATTCACAAACCTAAAAACCAAGAAACCATGGAATGATATATTCCAATCCCTGAAGCTAAATAACCACAATTAATATTCCTATGTGTAAATGTTTATCTTTTAAAATTAATGGAGAAATAGGGTCATTCCATGACACACACAAACTAACACAGTAAGTGAGTCCCACGCCAGCACTGTAAAAGAGACTTAAAATAATACTATGCATAGGAGAGGAAGAAAGACTGTCTCAATCATAACAGCAAACAGAAGATAATTTCATGGTAACAATAGTTGAACAAAGGGCAGCCTGAAGGAATCAACCATGCCCAATACAGTAAACTAGAAAACCTCTGATACTAACAGGGGAAGAAGAAAAGAATAAACAATACCCAAATGACTAAAAATATACCTAACCAAATTATAGTAATTAGTAAGTGCCAATCAGTAGTAACCTTGAGTGTAAATGATTTCAACTCTCTAATAAAAAGCAATCGTTAGCTGACTGGATTAAAAGACAAGATCCAACTACCTGCTGTCTCCATGGAACACACCACATGGGCAAAGATACCCACAGACTAATTATCAAAAGATGGAAGACAGTCTATCAAGTAGAAGTAAGAGTTATGTAGAAACTATAAAAATTCATGAAGATTGAAAAATATACTATTGCAAGATGAGTGTGTCTTTAAATAAGTCAAGGGGAAATTTTTTGTAATTCTTACAATCAAATGAAATGAAAACAACTCACAAAAACCTATGACTTACAATGAAAGCCATTCTAAGTCATATATATATAGTCATTATGTATAGTTTTATATATATATATATATATGGCTATAAATACTGTAAGCTGTCAGATATAATCCAAACCCAAAATCAAAATCACTAAATGGAAAGAAATGATAAGGATTAGGGCAGAAACTAATGAGGTGGAAATGAAAAGAACAATATATCAAGAATCAATGAAGCAAAGAGGTGTTTTCTTCAAAAAGATAAACAGAATTGACAAGGCCTCAGCTAAACCAAAGAAAGTGAGAGAAGACACAAATTAATAAAATTAGAGTTGAAAGGGAAGACTGAGCAACTGATACCAATGAAATTCAGAGAATCATTAGGGAATACTTAGGAAACATATATCCAAAAACTTGCAATATCTAAAATCAACATGGATAAATTTCTAGACATGTAACACCTGACAAAATTAAACCAACTCAGACAGACTTATTATAAGAAATGAGGTTAGAGTAGTAATTTAAAAAAAAAATCCCAACCAAAAAGTATCCAGGCCCAGAAGGATTCACTATTGAATTCTACCAGACCTTCAAAGGATTCAAAGACCTTCAAAGAACTAAGTCAATCTCCTCCAACTGTTCCATAAAAAGGAAAGGAAAGGAATGTTCCCTAACTCATTTTATGAAGCCAGATAAAGACTCAACAAAACAGCAAGCCAATAACCCTGCTGAATATGAACCCAAAAATTCTCTATAAAATAGGCAAACAATTCAGTGATACACCAAAAATATCATTCCCCATGCTATGGTTGACTTCAATTCAAGGTTTCGAGGATGGTTTAACATATGCAAGTCAATAAATGTGGCACATCAAATAAATAGACTCAAGGGCAGAAATCACATGATCATGTCAACAGATGAAAGGAAGGCCTTTGACAAAGTCCAACGTCCCTTCAGTCTAAAAATCCTGAAGAAAGTAGGAATATGAGGAACATAACTCACCCTCCTAAAATCCACTTATGACAAATCTATTGCCACTATTATGAATGGGGGAAACCTGAAAGCATTTCCTTTAAAATCAGAAAAGAGACAGGGTACTCCTTCTCACTAGTCTCACTTGATTTAGTAATCCAAGGTTTAACTACAATAATGAGACAAGAGAAAGAAATAAAAGGGGTACTGACGGGAAAGGGAGAAATCAATCATCCCTATTTGTAGACAATATGATTCTATATTTAATAGCACCCATCAAGTCCACCAGAATACTCCTAAAGCCAATAAACACTTTCTGCAAGGTACCAGGTAGAAAAATCAACATAAAAATATCAGTAATTTTCTATATAATAATAATGAACAAGATGAGAAAAAATCAAGAAAATAATCCCACTTATAACAGCTTTCAGAAATAAATAGCTTGTAGTACACATGACGGAGGAAGTGACAGGTATTTTAAGGCTACCATTCAGTTGCTATCTAAACCATGGAGAGGTTCCTTAGAATTAAAAATACGCCAAGTTACAGACCCTTTGGAAAATCTGTGCACTTAGGATGAGTGTAAACTCCAGTCTACAGGTTGGAAGAGTCATTCCTGTGGAATTTAGAGGTGATCTAGGACTACAGTGGTTTGTTCCAACACTTGTGAAAGCAAGAGATTAAAAACCTGCTCCTAAAGCAAATCTCTTCCCTGATGCCTACAGTGCATACCCCATAATACGGTCTCCATGGTGTATTTAAGTAAGGTGCTGGCTTCCATGTTACATAAAATGAGTTCAGAGTGGGCCAGCTGAGAGTCCTGGCTATTGGATGCACACTGATAGATGCTCTCAAATGAATTCTGAATCACTAAATCCATTCAGTTCAAGAGATTGTGGGTATCATTAAGTTTTTCAACCTACTCACATTTTTGTGACTGACATTTACTGAGCTTAAAATCTGCTCAGTAAATGTCAGTACGTACTTAGAATTGAGCATCATTCCTGTCCTGGTCATTGTGGCCCCAGATTTGTGTGCCTCTATTGTTCATGGACAGAGGAAAAGCCCACGTGTTTCTAGAGTAGTGGCTTCCAAAGTGTGACCCAATGATGTCAGAGGTTCCCCCAAGACCTTTAGGGGTGCCTACAGTGAAATTCCCATCCCTGTACTACATTCATGTTTACACTGGAGGTATGAAATCAGCAATAGGCCAAGTTGATGAAACCTTGGTAGGAATCTAACAGGAATGCCAAGCTCTTTAGTGATCATTGTGCTCATCACTGGAAAATAATAATAAATAAAATTTTTTGAACATTTAAAAGCTACTTGTGTGGCTGGCAAGATAGTTCAGTAGTTAAAGAATATCAGCTGCTCTTCCAGAGGACCCAGGTTCAATTCCCAGCACTCACTTGGCAGCTCACATCTATCTATAACTCCAGTTTCAGGAGATCTATCACCCGCTTGAGGTCTCCTTGAGCATAGGCACTCAAGTAGTTCACAGACATACATATAGGCAAAACACCTGTGTGCATTTAAAAACACTGTTGAAAGCTAGTTGAATTTTAGAACATATTTTTTATTATGTGTGTTTTAGTGTCTGTGTGCTGGTGTGTGTGGAGGCCAGAGGACTACCTTGGGTGTCATATTCAGAAAGCAGTCCACCTTCTTTGAGACAATGGTCTCTCATTGGTCTGAAGCTCAATAATTAGGCTAGACTGATGGTCACTGAGCCTCAGACATTCTCCCCGCTTGGCCTCCTCAGCACTGGCATTATAAGCATGTGCCACCACACTAAGCATCTTTTAAATAGGTTCTGAAGATCAAACTCAGGTCTTCCATGCCTGTCAGGAAAGCACTTCATGTCTGATGGAATTATGAAAATGGTTCATTTAATTTTGTCGTTGAATATATGCCTTTTATATTTTATGAAACAAGATGGCAAGTTTAGGTAAAGCATTCTGCTCCCTAGCACTGTCCCGTGCTGTCTCAGGGAAAGTGCTTGTGAAATCATTTGAGTTGCCAGCTGAAATAGCTGTGTTTTTCATGGGACACCAGTTTTAGTTGAATGAACACCAACAGATTATGATTATTCCTAGCTGGGTATTTGGCAGACATTTTACTGAAGATGAATGAAGTAAGCCAGTCATTTCCAGAAAAGCAGCTGTCAGTATTGGCTGCCAACAGTGAAATTCAATTTTCTGAGTGGAGATTAAAGTTTCAGACAGTCTCCATCGTGTAGAGTGACTCATGAGCGGATCAGCGCTGATTGTGGTAATGAATGCAATTTTTTGAAATGTTCAATGAAGAACATCAACAATTAGGAGAGCTGCATAAACTTGGTAAACTAATGTTTTCTAAATGACCAATGCATGCTGTTCAAAACCACCCATGGGTTTATATATATATATATATACATATATATATATACATATATATGTATATATATGTATATATATATATACTATTTATGCCTTCCAGGGAGATCCACGTGTCCCCCCCTAGTCCCTTCCCCTGTACCTAACCTCTCTGAGTCTATGCTTCATGTTGTCATGTTTGGTTGTTATCTCTTAGAATCCTGTTCTTTTCCATGAGACAGAAGGGACTGGATCTGGATAGGAGAAGAGATGGGGAGAAACTGGGAGGAGTGGAGAGAGGGGAACCTGTAATCAGAATATATTGTATGAGAAAAGAATCTACTTTCAATAAAAGGGAAAAGCTATTCAAATTGTGAGGTGAAAAAAAAAATTAATAGAACCAAATACAAAATGTTTCTTTTGCTGCAAAGTAGCTGAGTTTTCTCTGTGCTGTTCGGCACAGTGGGGTGTGGTTTTAAGCTGTTAGCTCTAGGTAACGCTAAAGTGATTGTCTCAAATTTTACCCTGAGTTTGGGGCCAAGATGGCAATTATAGAGGAGCTAAATTTGGATCTACGTGGCATGTTCACGAATCCAAAAGTCACGCTCCATCATGTGGTCCCAAATTGGATTCAGACAATTTAATTATATATGAAGGATAAATCATCCCTAAGAGGTAGATTCTTCAGACAAAGTCACTCTGAGATCTCACTGGAATGATGACTGACAAAGGTCACCCGATACCGACCTGGCAGGGCTTTCCCAACCATTTATGCCTAGCATCTGTCCTAAATGGTAAGGATCTGGGGCTTATTTCAATTGTACATTTTTTTTATTGAAAATAGATTCTTTTCTCATACAATATATCCTGATTATAGTTTCCCCTTCCTCTACTCCTCCCAGTTCCTCCACACCTCCTCTTCCCTCCAGATCCATTCTCTTTCTGTCTCTCATTAGGAAAGAGCAGGCTCATAGTTGGGAGGCCCATAAAAATACTAAGCTAATATCTGTAACATAAGGACATGGTGCGGACCCCTGCAAGCCCTGTACTTGCTGCTTCAGTCTCTGTGAGCTCATATGTGCCTTGCTTAGTTGATTGAGAGGGCCATGATCCCTTGGTGTCCTCCATCCCCTCTGACTCTTACAATCTCTCCAGCCCCTCTTTCACAGAATCCCCTGAGCTCTGAGGGAAGGAATATGATGGAGACCTCCAACTTAGATTCTCTCTCTCTCTCTCTCTCTCTCTCTCTCTCTCTCTCTCTCTCTCTCTCTCCTGCATAATGTTTGGCTGAGGGTCTCTGCATCTGTTCCCATCTTCTCCCAGAGAAAGCCTCTCTGATAATGATGGGATGAAGTACCTATGAGTATAGCAGAATATCATTAGGAATCACTTTATTGATATTTTTTTAGACCAGTCATGTTTGGTTTTACCATAGGTCTCTGGGCTACCTAGTCTCTGGTTCTTGGTTACCCAAGAAGTGTTGAATATGGGTTCCTTCTCATGGAGTGGGCCTTAAGTAAAATCAAATATTGGTTGGCTACTCCCACAAGTTCTGAGCCACCATTGCCCTAGTATATTTTGTCCAAAGGACAGACTGTAGGCCAAAGTTTTTGTGGCTAGATTGATGTTCGTGTTTCTCTTTCGGTAGCCTATAGAGTACCTTCCTGCTCCAAAGAGAATTAAACATAGGACTGAAGGCTCCATGTAGACACCAGCTCAACTTCTCCAAGTTCAATGAGCAGAGTAGGTGTTGTCCTTGGCAATGGGGCCCTGCTGTCAGTTTGTGGAGAGCATTCCATTGTCTTGGCAACAGCCTGGGTTGTTTCAGGATTTCCATGGGATCCCCTTGGCCAGCAACTCAAGTCAATGCAACCCATTCCCTCCACTACAAGCCTTGCTGGCTGTAAGAGATGGCCAGTTGGGACTCCATATCCCTCATTACTAGCAGTCCTCATTAGGATCACCTTCATAGATTCCAGGAAGTTTCCATTACACTAGGTTTCTACACTACCCCACAAGTGTCCCCCAATTCTAGCCATCTCTCCCTTCATCCTATCTGCAATCACCCCCAACCTACCAGTAAAAATCAATTCTATTTCCCCTTCCTGGAGAGATCCATGTGTTCTCCCACACACATCCCTCCTCTTTACCTAACCTCTCTGGGTCTACAGATTATAGCTTGATTATCATTCATTTAATAGCTAATACCCACTTGTAAGTGAATACATACGATATTTTTGTCTTTCTGGGTCTGGGTTACCTCACTCATAATGATTTTTTTGTAAATTTCATCCATTTGCCTGCAAATTTCATGATATCATTGTTTTTAATAGCTGAGTAATACTCCATTGTGTAAATGTACCACATTTTTTTTATCTATTCTTTGGTTGAGAGACAGCTAGGTTGTTTCTAGTTCCTGGCTATTATGAATAAAGTTGCTATGAACATAGTTGAGCAAGTGTCCTTGTGGTATGGTGGAGGGTCCTTTGGGTATATGCCCAAGAACAGTGTAACTGGGTGTTGCTTGAAGTAGTTTGATTCCCAATTTTCTTAGAAACATCCATATTGATTTCCAAGTGGGCTGCACAAGTTTGCACTCCCACCAACAATGGAGGAGTGTTCCACTTGTTACACATCCTCCCCAGCATGAGCTGTCACTTGTGTTTTTGATCTTAGCCATTCTGACAGGTGTAAGATAGCATCTCAAAGTCATTTTGATTTGCATTTCCCTGATGGTTAAGGATGTTGAACATTTCTTAAGTATTACTTGGTCATTTTAGTTTCCTCTGTTGAGAATTCTGTTCATATCTGTGCTCCATTTTTAATTGGATTATTTAGTTTGTTGGTATCTAATTTCTTGAGTTCTTTATATATTTTGTATATTAGCTGTCTGTCAGATGTGGAGTTGGTAAAAATCTTTTCTCATTCTGTGGGCTGCCTTTTGTCCTATTGACAGTGCCCTTTGCCTTACAGAAGCTTTTTAGTTTCATGAGGTGCCATTTATTAATTGTTGATCTTAGTGTCTGTGCTATTGGTGTTCTGTTCAAGAAGTTGTCTCCTATGCCAATATATTCAAGGCTATTCCCCAATTTCTCTTCTATCAGGTTCAGTGTATCTTGGTTTATGTTGAGGTCTTTGGATTCACTTGGACTTGAGTTTTACTCAAGGTAATAGATATAGATCTATTTGCACATTTCTATAGGCAGATTTCCAGTTTGACCAGCATCATCTGTTGAAGATGCTCTCTTTTTTTTCCCTCTTATATTTCTTGCTTCTTTGTCAAAAAAATCAAGTGTCCATATGTGTGTATTTACATCTGGGTCTTCAATTTTACTCCATTGTTCCACCTGTCTGTTTTTATGCCAATACCATGTGATTTTATTACTATAGCTGTACAGTAGAGTTTAACATCAGGAATGATGATAACTCTGGATGTTCTTTTATTGTATAGGATTGTTTTAGCTATCCTGGGTTTTTTGTTTTTCCATATGAAGTTGAGTATTGCTCTTTCAGTGTCTGTAAAGAATTGTGTTAGAATTTTGATGGGGAATGCATTGAATCTGCAGATTGCTTCTGGTAGGATAGTCATTTTTACTATGTTAGTCCTACCAATCCATGAGCATGGGAGATCTTTCCATCTTCTGATATCTTCTTCAATTTGTTTTTTCAAAGACCTGAAGGTTTTTCCTTACAGGTCTTTCACTTGCTTGGTTTTATTTACAAAAGGTTATTTTATATTATTTGATGTTATTGTGAAAGGTGGTGTTTCCCTGATTTTTTTTTTTTTTTTTGCTTTTTCGAGACAGGGTTTCTCTGTGTAGCTTTGCGCCTTTCCTGGAGCTCACTTGGTAGCCCAGGCTGGCCTCAAACTCACAGAGATCCACCTGCCTCTGCCTCCCGAGTGCAATTTTTTTTTGCAGTTAGTTTGTCATTTGTATATAGGAGAGCTACTGATTTTTTTTTTTAGTTAATCTTGTATCCTGCCACTTCACTGAAAGTGTTTATCAGGTGTAGGAGTTCCCTGGTGGAATTTTTAGGGTTACTTTTGTATATTATAATATCATCTGCAAATAACGATATTTTGACTTCTTCCTTTCCAATTTGTATCTCCTTGATCTTTCTGTTGTCTTAATTGATCTAGCTAGAACTTCAAGTACTAGATTGAATAAATATAGAGAGAATGGACAACCTTATCTTGTTCCTAATTTTAGTGGAATTGCTTTGAGTGGAATAGTGGAATTGTTTCTCTTCTGTAGCCCAAATTCTAATTAGTCCCAATAATTGAAAACCCAGAGTCGGATATAGGAGTAAATGCTGAAAGATCAGAGAGACAAAAGAGCAAGCCACAGCCACCACCTCTTACCTTGCCAACTCCTCAGCCTGAAAGAGCTGAGCTCCTGTCTCCTCCCACCTTATATTCTTCTTTAGACTTCCTGTCTCTACCTCCCTAGTGCTGGGATTAAAGGCATGAGATCCCAAGTACTGGGATCAAAGGTGTGTGCCACCACTGCCTGGCTTCTATGGCTAACTAGTGGCTTAGCTCCGCACTCTGATCTTCAGGCAAGCTTTATTTGTTAGATAGGAAACAAAATATTACCACAATTTCCTTTTAATTTTATGTTGGCAGTAGGCTTGCTGTATTTTGCTTTTACTATGTTTAGGTATGTCTCTTATATCCCTAATCTCTCTAGGATTTTATCATGAAAGGCTTTTGGATTTTGTCAAAGGGCTTCTCTGCATCTAATGAGATGATCATGGTTTTTTTTTTTTCATTCAGTTTGTTTATATAGAGGATTACATTTACTGAATTTTGAATACTGAACCATTCCTGAATCTCTGGAATAAAGCCTACTGATCATGGTCGATGATCTTTTTGATGTGTTCTTGGATTCAGTTTGAAAATACTTTTTGGATATTTTTTACATCTATATTCATAAGGGAAATTGGTCTATAATTCTCTTTCTTTGTTGAGTCTTTATGTGGTTTGGGTGTCAGGATAACTGTTGTGGGATACTTGTACACTGTGTGAAGCTATATTGTTGTGATTGGTTTAATAAAAAGCTGAATGGCCAATAGCTAGGCAGGAGGTACAGGGAGGATTTCTGGGCAGGAGAAGCCAGGAGACATGGAGAAGAAATAGGAGGTACAAGATGAAAGACAGGTAATGCCATATGACAAAACATAGATTAATATAAATGGATTAAATTAAGTTATAAGAGCTAGTTGAAATAAGCCTAAACTAAAAACCAAGCTTTCATAATTAATAAGAAGTCTCTATGTCACTATCTGTGGGCCAGTAGTCCTGATGAAAAAGTATAATTACAGGTAACTGGCCTCATAAAATGAATTTGACAATGTTCCTTCTGTTTCTGTTCTGTGGAATAAATTGAGAAGTATTGGCATTAACTCTTCTTTGAAAGTCTGGCAGAATTCTGCACTAAAGCCATCTGGTTCTGGGATTTTTTTGGGTTAGGAGACTTTTAATGACTGTTTCTATTTCACTAGGGGTTATAGGTCTATAAATTGTTTATCTTATCTTGATTTAATCTTAGTAAGTGATACCTATTAAGAAAATAGCCATTTCTTTTAGATTTTCCAATTTGGTAGAGTACATGCTTTTAAAGTACATCCTTCTGATTCTCTAGATTCCCTTGGTATCTGTTGTTACATCCCCCTTTTCGTTTCTGATTTTGTTAATTTGAATATTCTCTCTGTGTTTTAGTTTGTTTAAGACTTTATCTATCTTGTTGATTTTTATCAAAGAACCAACTCTTTGTCTCATTGATTCTTTGTATTGTTCTCTTTGTTTCTATTTTATTGATTTTAGCCCTCAGTTTGATTATTTTTTGCCTTCTCCTCCTCTTGTGTGTGATTACTTCTTTTTGTTCTAGAAATGTGCTGTTTTGTTTCAGGTGTGCTGTTACGTTGCTAGTCTGAGATCTCTCCAATTTTTTTATGTAGGCACTTACTGCTATGAACTTTCCACTTAATACTGCTTTCATTGTGTCCTATAGGTTTGGGTATGCTTGTGTATTCATTTTCATTGAATTCTAGAAAGTCTTTAATTTTTTTCCCTTTATTTCTGCTGTGACCCAGTCGTCACTCAATAGAGATTTGTTGAGTTTCCATGAATTTGTAGCCTTTCTGTTGTATCTGTTGTTGTTGATATTCAGCTTTAATACGTGGTGGTCTGATAGGATATAGGGGGGTTATTTCAATTGTCTTGTATCTGTTGAGACTTGCTTTGTAATCAAGTATGTGGTCAATTTTGGAGAAAGTTTCATGAGAGGCTAAGAAGAAGGTATATTCATTTGTGTCTGGGTAAAATGTTCTGTAAACATCTGTTAAGTCCATTTGGTTTATAATATCAGTTAGCTCTAGTATTTCTCTGTTTAGCTTTTGTCTGGATGACCCATCCATTGTTGAGAGTGGGATATTGAAGTCTCCCACTATCAGTGTGTGAAGATCAATATGTGATTTAAGTTGTTGTAGTGTTTCTTTTACAAATTTGAGTACCCTTGTGTTCGAGGCATAGATATTAAGAATTGAAATATCATCTTGGTGGATTTTTCCTTTGATAAGTAGGTGGTGTCTTTCTCCATCTCTTTTAATTAGTTTTGGGTTGAAGCTATTTTGTTAGATAATAAAATGGCTATGCTGGCTTGCTTCTTATGTCCATTTGATTGGTATATCTTTTTCCAACCCTTACCCCTGAGATAATGTCTATCTTTGATGTTGATGTGTGTCTCGTGGATGCAGCAGAAGGATGGATCCTGTTTTTTAATCCATTCTGTTAGTCTGTGTCTTTTTATTTGGTAATTGAAACCATTGATATTGAGATATATCAATGACCAATGATTATTGGTTCCTGTTACTTTGTTGTTTTTGTTGTTGGTGGTGTGTGCATGTGAGTGTATGTGTGTTTGCTTTCTTTTGGTTTTGCTGGTATGAGATTATTTATTTCTTGTGTTTTTATGGATGTAGTTAACCTCCTTGGGTTGGAGTTTTCCTTTATAGCACTTTCTGTAGGGCTGGATTTGCAGATAGATATTGTTTAAATTTGGCTTTATCATGAAATATCTTGTTTTCTCCATCTATGGTATAAAAGGTTTTGCTGGGTATCTTAGTCTAGGTTGGAATCTGTGGTCCCTTAGAGTCTACAATACATCTGTCCAGGTCCTTCTGGCTTTTAGAGCCTCCACTGAGAAGTCAGGTGTAATTTTAATAGCTCTGCCTGAATATGTTATGTGGTCTTTTTCCCTTGAAGCTCTTAATATTCCTTCTTCGTTCTGTATGTTTAGTGTTGTGATTATTATATAGGAAGGAAACTTTCTTTTCTGCTCCAATCTTTTTGATATTCTGTGAGCTATACCAAAAATGTACATTTATAGGCATGTCCTTCTTTAGGTCAAGAAAATTTTCTTCTATAATTTTGTTGAAAATGTTTTCTAGGTCTTTGAGCTGTGATTCTTTTCCTTCTTCTATTCTTATTATTCTTAGGCTTGGTCTTTTAATAGTGTCCCACGTTCCCTGGCATTTTGTGTCAGGAATTTTTCATATTTAACATTTTCTTTGACTGATGTAAACATTTCTTCTATTTTATCTCCAGTGCCTGAGATTCTGTCTTCCATCTCTTGTATTCTGTTGATGAAGCTTGCCTCTGTGGTTCTTGCTTGAATTCCTAAGTTTTTCATTTTCAGAATTCCCTCAGTTTTGTTTTCTTTATTGATTCTATTTCCATTTCAGGTCTTGAACAGTTTTATTCATTTCCTTCAACCATTTGTTTGTATTTTCTTGGCTTTCTTTGAGGGACTTATTCATTCCTTCATTTCCTCTTTAAGGACCTCTATCATCTTCACATAGTTGACTTTAAGGTTTTTGTCTTGTGCCTCAGCTATGTTGGAATATTCAGGGTCTGCTATGGTAGGACAGCTGGGCTCTTGTAGAGACATATTGCCCTGGCTGTTATTGATTGTGTTCTTATGTTGGTGTCTAGGAATCTGGGTTTGGGGTGATTATAGACCTAGGTGCTGATTTCTGGGTTTGTGTTTGTTGGGTGGGTGTATTGTTCCTTGGTTTCTGTTTCCTTTACAGACTTTCAGAAAGTTTGATGGCGGTGTGTTACTTGTATTCCTGACCAGCTAAACTGGTATGTTCACAGGGAATGCCAGCTGGTGTTGGAGGCTGGAATTCAGTGACAAGTGGAGGTAGGGAGGTTAGGAAGGGATGGCAAGTAGGATCCACAGGAGATGTGGACTGTAGGAAGGGCAGCTGCAGCTGGTAATTTGTTGGAGCACAAGAGATGAGATTTAGGGATTAGTTCTAGGAGAAGAGAGAGAGGAAGTCTGTGGGCAGCCTACCTGGTTGTCTGGCTGGCATGGCCTGTGGTTGAGAAGGAGGTGTCAGCTGGAGTTGAGGTCAATCATTCATTTTCAACATTCATTCAACAAATATTTATGGACTCCTACTGTGTGCCAGAAGAAGTCAGATTTTCCCTGAAGCTACTCAAGTATAATTATTAGGGTTTCTCATTTGCACAGGCCCTTTCCATGGATTCTTATGTGTGCTGAGTAAGGTATTTTATGCATGTTAGCTAAAATTATTACATCTCCCACTTTTGCTTCCTTCGTGCTGTCCTTAGGTTTGAAGGAAAGTAGGTGCTGGGTTTTGGAGTGTCACCTTAAGCTGAGATGTTGATTCATGTATCATGGGTTTGGTGCAATGAGATCCTGTGGTTGCACGCTTTCATTACTGTGAGCTCTGCCCAAAAGGAATAATTCTGAGGATATTCTTACTGTCCAGGGTGCTATTAAGGTTTGGATCTGAAATAACCACAGGCTGGTCCCAGCTTGTGAAGTTACTTTAAAGGCTATGGAGTTCTTAGTATCTGGGCCCTGGCTAGCAGACAGAGGTCCCTGGGTAGACCTTTGAAAGTTATCCCTGGCCCTGGTTCCCCCAACATTTCCTCTGTTTCTTGCTCTACTGCAAGGGGTGAATGAGCCTCTGGCGCATGATGCCATCACCATGACGGACTAGAATCTCTCTGAAATCAGGAGCCAAGATAAATCCTTCCTCCCTCAAGTCCTTTGTGTTAGGTGTTTCTCACAGTGATGAGAAATGTATCTAAAGTGTATGCCAGCCCACATAGAGTCATAATATAATGTTCCCAGCAGGATAATGTTTCTCAGGCTACTTTCTGTGGAGCCTTGGCATGAAAAGCGTGGAGACTAAACAAAGGCCAAAGCAAGCCCATAGAAAATCTTTCCTGATTCTGTTCACTCATTCATTTTTTCAAAAGAGCTTTCATGACAATCTTGGATGTTACCAGAAACAGACTTTCCTGAAATAACAGAGGTAAAATAATAATAATAAATAACAAAGTTCATTCAACCGTACTAGTAATGAGACCACCCTGTTTTGATAGTTTCTGTATAGAAAATATTGTGAAGTTGTTGTCTATTTTCTGTGTTTCTGAGACACACACTAATGTTTCTCAGTCTGATATCAAGTTGTGTTCTTTCCATTGCTGTTCCGTCAAAGTTAACTTTGAATATATTTAAGACTATGTTGTTAAGTGTATACAAGTTACAAGTGTATACAAGTGTTAGAAGTGTTACATCTTCCTGACAAGTTAGAACTATTTTTATTACCAATGTTTTCTATAACTTGCAATCTTTCTGCCTTTTATGTTAACTTAGTCTGATAAAATCATGGTGAGGCCACCTTCCTTTTCAACCTCTGTCCCTTCTTTTGTTGTATTTACTCCACAGTCTTATTTTTAAATGTGACTCTCTAGAGATCATACATCTGGGATCCACATTTTCACTCACTCCGAAATCTTTGTTTTTAAATAATATCTGTTCTCTTAACATTCAATTAACATGATTACTGATGTGTCAGATTCTAAGTAACCATCTTAACACATACTTTCTGTTTACTGTGCCTTTTGTTTGTCTGTTGTTTGTTTTGTTGGCAGATTGGTTGGTCAATTAATTGGTTGGTTAGTTGGTTGCATCAGTTAATTGGTTGGTTGGCTGCTGGTTTGGCTGGTTGGTTGGTTGGGTTGGCAGGTTGGTTAGCTGTCAGGTTGGTTGGTTGGTTGGTTGGTTGGATTGTTTGTGATGGTTGGTTGACTACCTTGTTGGGTTAGGTTGGGGTAGTTAGTTGGTTGGTTGACTCATTGGTCAGGCTGGTTTTGATCTTTACTGTCAATTAAAACATTTTTGGGATCAGTGAGGCACACTTCAGGGTGTATCCATGAGGTTGGAGGAAAAATGCATGTGGTGCCATCCACATGAGTGGCCTGACCAATTCATAGGGGAAAGAAGAAAGAAATACCAGTTTCTCCCATCTTTTCTTGGCTTCTTGGTTAGCCATATAATGAACAGCCTTCCTCGCCACATGTTCAGGACATCACGATGTTCTACTCAAGTAGGTTATGGGACCATTTTGTCACAGAACCAAGAGAACATGGACTGAACCTGTTGAATCCATACATTGAAATAAATAATTCCTCCCTTTAAATTATTCTCAGATATTTTGGTGACAGTGGCACAAAGGTAGCTAAATCAGAATGAGTGCTTTTGAAAACACATGCCAGGTTCTCAATATTGTTAAATTTTTTCAGCCTATAATCAAGGAATACATTGAACATGGCTTGCTTTCCTTTCTCAGTGCTGAGTAAGCAGCAGTAGACGATGATAGACCATTATCACAGATCATCTGTAAACATGCCACACTTGCTTTACACGAAGGAAAAATGCACAATCCGTCTTTAACATGATTGTTCATGCTTTGACATGAGACAACAGGTCAATTATTGTGTTACTGTGTTACAAAATGTTGTAGAAATATACTTTTTAATTTGCTACAATTCACAGAGCCACTTTATTGGCACTGCTAATGTGCTGAAAAAGACACATGACCAGTCTGCATTTGCATCTGGCTTTTTAAAATATCAAAATATAAAATCGAGGCTTGTAGATGTAACCAACCATCTTATTAAATAAGAGACACAGAGCCCATGTAAAGATAAAAGCCCAAGAGGTCAGAGCTAAGAGCCTTACCCGCTTTCCGCCAGCTAGCCTCTCCCGCCAAGAGACCTCTCCGAAAAGGAACTACTTCCTGTGCGTTCGCCTTTAAATAGAGTTCTGTTCTGCCTTCTCATTAGTTGTAAACCCAACTACGTGACTGCCTAGTCACTGCCTATCTGTACAGACCTCCGGACACACACTGGAGCGTGTGTCGCCAATGCCGGCAGTATCCTTGAACACACAGAGATCTACCTAGTTCTGCTTACCAAGTGCTGGGATTAAAGGCGTGCACCACCACCGCCCTGGCTTTCCCTATGGCTTGCTAATAGCTCTGACCCCTAGGCAACTTTATTTATTAACATACAAATAAAATCACATTTCAGCACAAATAAAATACCACTATAGAGGCTGTTGTTTCTTATTTGTTTCCAAGTGCGTTCCCAGGTAAACTATCTGAGACACACACACTCCACTTTGGAAAAACTTGAGCATAGGGAAGAAAAGCCACTGGCATCTCCTGAAGCAACTTAAAGCAGTGTTTTCACATGCGTTGTCACATTTGCATGTGACAGTTAGATAATATTTTCCCACTGATGGGAACTACAGGAAACGTTTTGTACATCCTCTTCTTTTGTGTGAGGATTCAGTCCCCATTACAGGATCTCGGGAAGAAAGTACAGGATTCTCCTCACTCTCATTTACAGATGAGGACAGGTCTGAGCCTCACTGGACAACTTACCACCGGTTGCTTAATTTTGTAACTTATGTCTGTGACCTTTGCCTCTGTCTTACATGATTAGGACATTTTACCACACAGATATTTTGACTCTGTTACATGTTGGAGAAGTGTATAAGCCAGCGAGACAAGGAGACCACCACAGTGAATCTTGGGCTAGAAAACAGATTTTTTTTTGCAATAATCTCTCTTCAAACTTTCAATTCAGTTTTGCAATTTGAAATGAAGACAACATGGGCTCAGTTGGTGCAAACCTGTGTTGGAGAATTTTAAAGAATGAAATAACAATATTTCCCTCCTAAGGAAATGTGGTGGTATTGTGTTCCCCAAAATATTGTGTACCTTAATAAACTTATCTGGGGTCAGAGACAGAACAGCCACAATATTAAACAGAGGTTAGGCAGTAGTAGCACACGCCTTTAATCCTAGCATTCCAGAGACAGAAATCCCTCTGGATCTCTGTGAGTTCAAGGCCACATTGGAAATGGCCAGGCGTGGTGACCCACACCTTTAATCCCAGGGAGTGGTGGTAGAAAGCAGAAAGGTATATAAAGCGTGAGGACCAGAAACTAGAGGCATTTGGCCTGGGGAGGCATTTGGCCTGGAGAAGCATTTGGCCTGGTTAAGCATTCAGGCTTTTGAGCAGCAGTTCAGCTGAGACCCATTCTGGATGAGGGCTCGGGGCATCCAGTCTGAGGAAACAAGATCAGCTGAGAAGTTGGCCAGGTGAGGTTAGTTGTGGTTTGTTTTGTCTCTCTGATCTTCCAGTGTTCACCCCAATACCTGGCCCGGGTTTGTTTTATTAATAAGACTCTCTAAGATTCATGCTACAAGGAAATGATCGGAAAGTCACTGTGGTAACCTGGTGTCAGCACATGAGAACCAGATCCAAGATGGTGTGAGATGGAAGAGAGATCAGGATTGCATGGAGTGCAATTTACTGGAGACTGGACAGAAGTGTCATCCTGGGTGGCAGCAGAACTCATGAATGCCTGTGTTTGTGAATGAAAAGCAGGGGTGTCTAGGGTTGTGGGTGCAAAAGTGATTGTAAGCCGGAACGTATGCATGAGATAGCTGGGTTATCCCAATCTAAGTTAAAGACACCAAGCTCACTGCCAGTGTTCGTGGTGCCACAGCACAGGTCAAAAACCCACACACATTACTCTATGTGTTTCCTGCCTACAGCACGCTGGAAAACTCTTCAGGAAAAACCAACCAGAGTGACTCAGAGGTGGTCATGGGGCTTATGATCCAAGAGGACTGTAATGAGGACTGAGTCCGAACATAAAAGAAGATGTGTAAAATGTTCTCTAGTGCTACACATCATGGGGAAACTATTATCTAAACTTCAAATACCCCCAGTCCTAAGCAAGCAGCGGAGGAAATGAGGCTCTATTTACTTGACTCGGCCATCAGATTTATTAAAAGCAACTATTAGACAGGGTCAGTGAAAGTGAGTATGTCCTCATATTTGCGTGTATGCCCGTGCTTCTCAAGCCTGCAGACACCTCAGAATCACAGCAACATGCTCAAATTCACTCTCACAGATTCACCATGATGGATCCTGTCATTTATCATTTTAAAAGCCACCCTGATGTGAAACTCACATTGGGAGCCACTGTCTAGTACTATGACTGTTCAGTCTAAAAACTATGGTAAAAGATGAGAGCAGAATAAGATATGGAAAAAGTAAAATCACATTGACTTATTGGAGTATCAGAAAAATATAGTCATCCCTCCATGTTCAAGTGAGAGCTGCTCCAGGACTCCTGCAACCAAAAGATGAGGATGCTCAGACCCATATGCATGATAATGCAGTGCTTGCATATAACCTGTGCATATGCATCCTTGTGTATACCTTAAGCTACATCTACATTATTTGCATAATACAATGTAAATGCCACATAAATATTTATCATAGATATAATGTAAAGAATGCTGACAAAAATGTCTGCACAGGTACAGTACTAGTATAATTTTTTAAAGTATTTTGTATCTGCCATTGGTTTAATCCATGGATGCAGAACTCAGAGACACAGAAAACCAACTACAACAATTATTTTATCTTTTTATCTAATATTATATGCAATATAATAATAAGTATGAGCAGCTGCCATCTAATTCCCTTTTCTTACATTTTTCTACAAAGAACTATCTCTCCTTCTTTAAGTCTCAACACTGATGCTTTTACAGCTCACTGCAAGACTGGGGAAAATCAATAATCCATTAGCTCTGTTTAAAGAGTGAGTTCTGTGTAGGCCAGATTTGACCATCATGAATATTAAGTTTGAGTGCCCTAAGTGGCCACAGAAGAAAGGCCATGGGCTGCTGCTTTGCTGAGGTTCCTGTTACACAAGGCTGAGAAGCAATTTCAGGCTGCTGTTAACCAGGTCCTGTGCGAAGAAGATCTGGTTGGTGTCATTGGTAAGATAGATCACCATCACATGATGTAGCACAAATCCTAATTGGTCTTAAAAATAAAAGCCCAGAGTCAGATATCAGAGTGAAAGATGAAAGATCAGAAAAGCAGAGCAGCCAGACACTAGTTCTTACCTCTACAAATACTCAGCCTGAAAGGGAGCTGAGCTCCTGTCTCCTCCTGCCTTATAGTCTTCTCTCTGCCCAGCCATATCACTTCCTGTCTCCACCTCCTAGTGCTGGGATTAAAGGCGTGAGATCCCAAGGGCTTGGATCAAAGGTGTGTGCTACCACTGCCTGGTTCTGTTTCTCTTTCTGACTGGATCAATCTTGTGTAGCCCAAGGTGACCTTGAACTCGCAGAGATCTGTCTGCCTCTGCCTCCCAAGTACTGGGATTAAAGTTGTGTGTCATCACTGCCTGGACTCTATGACTAACTAATGGTTTTAACGCCACACTCTGATCTTCAGGCAAGCTTTGCTAGATGACAAACAAATTATCACCACAACATGACTATATTCTAACTGGAGAATATGGATCTTACCACACATCCATCTCTGATATGTGGTACTGATGGAATGTGTGATACTCTGATAGAAGTACTAATGAAATACACCAAACCTTGATCCCTCACACTTTCTATCATTTCATATATTAGCAGTAGATTATATTCTGAAAACATTAAAGATAAGAAATTCCAGAAATAATCCACAAATTTAAATTGTGCATGTACAGTGTTCTGATTAGCATTACGTAATGTCCCACTGCCCCATTCTCTGACCCAGAATGTGAATCATCCTTGTGTCCACTGTATCTACACTATACATGCTACCTGTCTGTTAGTCACTTCACAACCTTCTCGGTTGTCATACCTATCGTCATCATCATATCATAGTACTGGTTTTCTTGTAATTCTTGTTTTACTTAAAAACATCCCCCAAATATAGGGGTGCTGATGCTAGCAATTTGCATACACCAAGGAGAAGCTGAAAATACTGCCTTCAGATGAAAAAGTGAAAGTGCTGTATTAATAAGAAAGGGGAAAGAGTGTATGTGGACGTTACTAAGATCTGTGGTAAGAATGGATCAATAAAAGCGTAGCGAAGAAAAGGAGTCATGCTAATTTCTTTGTCATACCTTAAATTACAAAAGCTATGACCATGGTGCATAACAAGTATTTGGTGAGGGCATAAGTTACTAAGTGTATGTGTAGTTGTTTTGTTTTGTTTTCTCATTGGGGGGTCTACCATCCAGCTCTCAAATAAATACACAGAGACTTATTCTTATTTACGAATGCCCAACCTTAGCTTGGCTTGTTTCTAGCCAGCTTTTCTACTTTAAATTATCCCATCTATTTTTTGCCTCTGGGATTTTACCTTCTTTATTCTATATGTCTCTTTTTTACTTTTTACTCCATGGCTGGCGGTGTGTCTGGGTGGCTGGCCCCTGGTGTCCTCCCCTCCTTCTCCTTTTCTCACTCCTCCCTCTTTTTCCTCCTACTTATTCTCTCTGCCTGCCAGCTCCGCCTACCCCTCTCCTGCCTAGCTATTGGCCATTAAGCTCTTTATTAGACCAATTAGGTGTTTTAGACAGGCAAAGTAACACAGCTTCACAAAGTTAAACAAATCCAGCATAAAAGAATGCAATACATCATTGCATCATTAAACAAATATTCCACAGTATAAACAAATGTAACACATCTTAAAGTAATATTCCACAATATGTATGTGTATGTGGTTTAAAAATATAGCACTTAAAAAAAAAACAACACTTTTAGAGCCAGTGTTGTCTGTAGCTTCAGGAATTCATTGGGCTTCTTGACCCTCGGAGAAAGGAAGACTTGTTATGCTGGTTCATTTTTTTAATGGCTACAAGAATCTTGGGATTAAAAAATTGAATTATTTGGGGCTTGGGAGATGGCTCAGCAGGTAAAGGCACAGGCATCACAACCTGGTGATCTGAGTTCCTTCTTCCAAACTCAAGTAAAAAGCCAGCATGGGCTGAGCTTCTGTGGTCCCAGCACTTCTATGACAAGATGGGAAGCAGATAGAAGAATTGCCCAGAGATTCCCAAGCCAGCTAACCTGGTTATGCAGCACAGCAGCACCAGCAAGAGAGAGACAGCCCTCAGCAAGGTAAAAGAAATTGATTCCCAAAAGTTGTTATCTGGCCCCCACACACATGCCATGGCATGATTGCACCCACATTCACACACACATGCATGTGCATACATGTACATACACAAACACACACACATACAAAAAAATCAGTGTTTCTTAAAACACATTAGCTAAGACATGTAACCTATTTATCTAGGTGTTCATCAGTGGATACACAGACAAAGAAAATGTGGTACTGGGCTGGGGATACACTTAAGTGATAGAGTGGTAGTATACATGAGACATTCTGTCTAATCCCAAGTATGGGAGAAAGAGATGGGGAGAAACAGAGAAGAGAGAGAGAGAGACAGAGACAGAGAGACAGACAGAATTTTAGTCAGTCATTACACAAGAGTGAAATTATGACATTTGCAGGAAAATGGATGGAACTCACTATACTAAACAAAGTAAGCCAGACACAGAAAAACAAATACCATATTTTTTCTCTTGTATGGCATCTGGATTTAAATTTTACATACATACGTACATACATGAGACATGAATGTAGACGGGGGAGTACTGAGAGAAGAGAAAATGGTCTAGAGGAAATGCAGAGGAGGAAATAAGAGAGGGTAATGGATTTCATGGCATGAAAACAGAGTGTGACTACCTGGGGGAAAGGAAACCACCGAGAGAAGAAAATGGGGTTGGGTTATGGGGAGCAGAAGAAGCCCTGGGTAAGTGAAGTTCTGTGAAGATTAATTGTTGACAGGAGCACAGCCATATCAAGGACTCCAAAGCCTAGGAACCATGGGAAAATGGCAGTCTCCTCCATCCATCTCCTGTGAGGCTCAGAGGGATGGCAAAGCTTTCCTCTAGTCCTTGTGCATATGCTGATAGTGTGTGTGTGTGTATGTGTGTGTGTGTGTGTGTGTGTGTGTGTGCGTGTGTGTAAAAATGTCCATCATAGCTATCTGCTTCTCTCCCAAATATTTATGGCCTAAAGACTGGTACCTTACAGACTTGCTCCTACCTGGGTTAGCTAAACCTGTCTCTTTAATCCACCTGTACACCATAAATTCTGCCTCTCTGCATATCTGTGTGTAATAATACCATCTCCTTGTTCAGCTGTGTGCAATAATCCCACCCCCCTGTTCAACTGTATACAATAAAGATGAGCTTCCAGGGTACTATGGCTGCTCCATCAGAGAGCCCAGTCCACTTGATCCCAGTTTTTCTCTATTTCTATAAATGAGTCTGTCTGTCTGTCTGTCTGTCTGTCTGTCTGTCTGTCTGTCTCTCTCTCTCTCTCTCTCTCTCTCTCTCTCTCTCTCTTCTTCATTCCCTCCCTGCCCAAGTCAGATAAAGTCACTGGGGCCATGCAAGACCCAGCAATGGGAAATGGGTACAAATCAGAACAAAGTATGGTGGTGTATATGTATGAACTTGTCATTATGAAACCCATTGCTTTATTTGTAAACTAGAAGAATTCATTTTTAAATGACACACGCAGATAATTTTAAGTGTCAAGAAGAAAGCAGTAGCCTATAAATGGTGACCAATACGTGAATTCTTACAATCACTGATGAAAAACCTGTCCCATGTCCCCTTGTCCTCAAGGCATTCTACAACCCTCGCTTCCTTAGATTTTAGTATAGTACAACCCAACATACTCTTATGCTCAAAATAGAACCTTTGGCCACCTTTATATTGATGTTACATTCCTATTCTCTGCCGATTATTCTGATCTGAGCATTGAGGAGTCTCCAATATACCTCCTTTCGGTGGCACTTGATGGCTATGGCAGTTAATCTTGACCGTCAACTTGACAAGACCTGGTGTTTTACAAAAGACCTCTGGGTGTGTCTGTAAGGGCAAAGCCAGTGAGATTTCACAGAAGATAAAAGACACGCTCTGAAAGTCAGCAGCAGCATCCTCTGAACTGTGGTCCTAGAACGGAGAAAAGGGGCAAAGTGAACTGAGCCAAACTGTTCATCTCTCTCCCCTCCCTGACCACAGATTCAATGTGGCCAGCTGCTACAAAGTGACCGACCAGTCGTTTCCTGTTCCCATCACCATTCTTTCCTGGCTATGAAGGACTGTGCCCTCAAACCTGTCTCCCCTAAGTTTCTCTTGCAATGCATTTTACCACCGCAACAGGAAAAGTAACTGATACAATGACAAATCTCTAACTAAAAGCAGAAGCAGCAGCTAGAAAGTCAGACCCAGCAACACTCTCTGTACTCTCTGCACCCAAAATTCTAACGAAGCTTCCCATTTCTATTACCAAGACCTGCTTTCTCCAGTTTTCCTTTAACATGGCTATGTGTGTCATCATTGTGAACTAAATGCTACACTGAGCCTCCGTTCCACTCTTGTTCTAACTGGAGGAATTAGAAAGCTAAAACTACATGTCTTCCTCAGGGTCTCTTGCAAGTTAAAGCGCTATATACAAATTAGTCCCATCCATTCCATGCATTACAGTGAGGTCGGGGAAGCAAATCACTCGACCTCCCTTGGCTGTTGGTTCTGCCAAGCAAGAGCATGGAGAAGTGAAGTTTGCCTGGAGCACCAATAACTTGTCCCTTCTCCAGCTTTCTGCAGTTTCAGCGCTGGTGACAGCAGGAAGCAGCAAGTTCTTGGTTTCAACTTAGCTCTGACGATGACCTCAAAAGGAATAGCGTCTCTGTTTTAGTGTGTATTTTACCACACTCATGGGGGGAGGGGCGGGACAGACACAGTGACACACATTTGAAACCCAGCACCGGGAGGCAGAGATAGGCAAATCCTATACACCTCCTGGCCAGCCAACCTAGCCAAAATGGCAAGCCCCAGGGCTCAGTGCAAGACTTTGTCTCAGAAAATAAGGCGGAGAGCAATTGAGGAAGCCACTCAGTGTCAACCTTGGCTTCCACCTACATATGCAGGCATGTGTGCAAACACACACACACACACACACACACACGGTGGGGGTGGCATACAAAGACACAGCATACACAAGGAAATCATTTTTTAAAGGGGCCTTAGAGGCTGGGTGAGATAGCTCAACAATGAAAGGCGCTTACTTCACAAACTTGGTGGCCTGAGCTCAACCCCTAGAGCCCACAGGAAGTGGGAAGGAGAGAACTGACTCCATATAGTTTTCCTCTGACCACCCCACACATGCCATGTCATGCGTGCCCGCATAGACACATCCTGCACATACACAGTACTGATCATAAAATAACAATAATTTAAAGAATTTTAAAAAGCATTTTGTCACTATTGTGCCTGTGCTGGCTTCACTAGCAATCATGTAGGAACTTTCATAACCACCGTCCCCCCTTTTCTTTTCAAACAGTGTTTTGGTGGGTGGCCTAGGCTGCTCTTGAACACATGATTGTGATTGTGATCGCTAACATTATGTTGATGGCTAACTTTATGCTTGAAAGTTTAAAATTACTGTGCTTAAGCAAAACTATAAAGCAAAACAAAAGAAAGAAAAGAAAGAAAGAAAGGAAGGAAGGAAGGAAGGAAGGAAGGAAGGAAGGAAGGAAGGAAGGAAGGAAGGAAGGAAGAAATGGACTTCCAAATGTTAAGGGCTGCTAAGGGTTAATTTTTGTAATTGCCTGGTCTTGCTCAACTCTAAAAAAACTGCTGGCTCTGCTTCTGTAAACAAAAGCTTGCTCTGCACGGGATAACCTTCTGCTTGCACATAGACAGAATCTAACTTTGTGTTCCTTGCCTTGGTAAACCCCTGACTGAGGTGGCTGGGCTCTGTATTTGGAAATCGCAAGTGCCAGGTGTGACCTGGTGCCAGTATTTGAATGAATAAAAGTCTCTTCTTTGTTAATATTTATTAATGGTCAGATTAATGGTTAGACTAGTGAATCTCTGAATGACCCCGGGCCTATAACAATGATCTTCCTGCCTTTTCTTCTTTATTGCTGGGTTTATGGGCCTATGCCACCATGAATCGTTTTAGCAATTTTTTAATTTAAAAAATTTCAAGAAGAAAAAAATCAGGGTTATGAAGCTATCATTGGAGCCATCGGTTTATATACTCTTTTTTTTTTCATCCTAGTGATAATAGTGAAAAGCAGAATGCCTCCTGGACCATTGATGATGTTCCCGAGTTAGTGCCTTAACCAAGCTTGATGTTCCATTATTCAACCTACTTGTTGCCTGGTCCAGTATTGCTTGATCATGAAGCTAACTTAATGATGGCTCTTAGCTCACGATTCCTGGGAAATAGACACCAAGATGGTGACTGACTGGGAGCATCTTCAGGATCAGCACCTGTGAGAAAGGAACCAAACAAGGCTAGGCAGGAGAAAGCACTTAAATTTGAGGTGGTTTCGAAGGAGTTTATATCCCACCCTTATGGAACTCTGGAGCAGAGTTAAATGGAGCTCAAGGAGACAAGTATCCATACTCTTACTTTCTGACGCCTATGTTCACCTGTCTCTGTGCATAAGCTCCTCCTGAAAGAGGCAATGGCTTTGAGCCAGGAAGCTCTCCTAGCTGAGGATAATTCTTGAGCCTGGACCTCAGCTATAACCCATCACAATATTTTTTTGCAACACCTGGCAAAATACTGTGT
>CABHPH010130431.1:0-31596 GCA_902168325.1 Peromyscus nudipes
AAAAAAAAACTATTTAGCCATTTTATTTTGTGTATATGTATGTGTCTAAGTGTATGTATGTGTGCCACATTCATACAGAAGCCTGCGGAGGTCAGAAGAGACCTTGAATTCCCTATGGCTAGAGTTGAAGATGGCCGTGAGCCTCCATGTGGACACCAGGAACCAAAGCCAAGTCTTCTGCAAGCGCTCAACCACTGAGCCATCCCTCCAGTTCCTGGTTTGGATTTTTAACTAAGTTTTATATTTTATTCCCCTCTTACATTTATTTAATTTTGGTTTTGAACTTTCCTAATGTTGGGAAATCTTTTTATTTCTTATATTTTATAATCTTTTCTAAACTCTTGGCTCTATCTTCCCATTCACATTATACTCCACTCACATCCCTTTTCTTTTATTCTTTGATGCTTGTCCATTTCCCCCATTTCCTTGCCCTATTCCTTTTTCTCAATAATTTACTATTTTACATTTACCCTTAATAATTTGTACTTCATAGCACATTCCACATTAGTGTTCCCATTTTTCTGGTTTACGGTAGTTAGTGATATATTAGACTTTAATTAATTGTAAGTATATTCTGTATATTCTTATACTTCATATGGATTGCTTTGTTGCTGTTATGACAGTTTGTTTTCTCATGGGTGGTGCTGTGATTGGACTCTCAAGAGTTCAAGATGATCTAAAAACAAACAGAGATACAAGACAACAGATGTATAATCATAAGAGAGAAGAAACACAAGACATATGAGAAACCAAAAGATTATAACTCATCAAATACTAAATTCAAAGATACTAAAATAGGTAAAATAATACTAGATGAAGATTTCCAAAGCTCACGAATCAAAATGATCAATGACCATAAAAAAGACACAAGTAAGAAAATGAATTAAATCCAAGACTGTAAAGGAAACTCGACAACATACGAGAAAAATGAGAGAAATAGACAAAAGTATCGGCAATATGGACAACAACAGTAGCACATGAAAGAATAATTCAGCAAGAAAATTAATATTCTGGGTGTGGGGTACAAATAGAAGTATTGGAGGTAGAAAAACTCAATGAACCAAAGGAAAAACACAGTGGAAAGCATTGTCGAGAGACTTGACTAAGCAAAAAAAGGAAAATCAAGTATTGAGGATAAGGTTGAAAAAATACTATATTCAAACACCAAGGAGGTCAAAGAAACAAATGAACATGACTCCCAAGAACTCTAGGATAATCAGAGACCAAACCTAAGAATCTGTACGACAGAAGGGGGAGCAAGCTGAGGTTAAAAACTAAGATGTAGAGACTCTATTTCAAGAAATTACAGCAAAAATTTGCCCAAATTTAGAGAAAGAAATGGATGTCTAAATATAGGAGGCTTTTATAACTCCAAATAGACATGACCAGAGAAGAACCTCCTCAGGTCATGTGCCCAGATGTTAAAAACACAAAGTAGGACTGCATGCTGCTTCACACCACTATGATGAGCAAGTGGAGAGATGGGAGACAAAGAGAAGCAGAGCAGTTGGTGTTCTGTGGATAGAGGCAGAACCAGAGACTCGATGGTGGTAGGATCAGGCTAATGTGAGAGGCCTGTGCTGCCACCCAAGGCCATGGTGATGTCCAAGCCTGTGCTGCCACTGAGGACTGTAGCACGAATCTTAAAAGGTCTTCTTAGTAAAAAACAAACCCAGGAGCCAGGTATTGGGGTGAACACTGAAAGATCAGAGAAACAGAACAAGCCACATCCAACCTTACCTTGCCAACTTCTCAGCTGATCTTGTTTCCTCAGACTGGAAGTCCTCATCCAAATGGATCTCAGCTGAATTGCTGCTAAAAGCCTAAAAGCTTAAAAAGCCTAAAAAGCCTCTAGTTCCTGGTTCTCACGCCTTATATACCTTTCTACTTCCTGCCATCACTTCCTGGGATTAAAGGCATGTGTCTTTTCCAAGCAAGACATGAGATCTCAAGTCCTGGGATTAAAGGTGTGTGCCACTATGCCTGGCTTCTGTGTCTGTCTAGTGGCTGTTCTGTTCTCAGACCCCAGATAAGTTTATTAGGGCACACAATATATTGGGGGACACAATATCACTACAGAGGACCATGTCTAGGTCCATGACCCTATCACAGCCATGGTCTGTGTTGATGTCCATGGCCCATGTTGCCGCCAAGAGTCATTTGGATGTCCATGGTATGAACTGCTGACTGAAGCCATGTTGATATCTGAGGGCCATGCCAAGTTGGCCCCATCCCTCACTGGGGGAGGCCCTGGCTGACCAACTCTGCTACCACCCAGACCCAGATTTAGGGCCTGGAGTTAGCCTACCCCAACATCTACCCTACTTTAGAGCTTCTGGAGCACGTGAAGGGCTGATCCTTTGGAACCATTGCTGCAGGATCTCCATAAGACAGGACAACAGCTAGATATCTGAGAGGAGTCTTGGTGAGGATCCAGTGATGATGGTGTACCAGAAACCAGGCATCTTCAACCAGACCAAAGACTCACTGCAATGAACTTTTGCAAGTAAAGCTGTTTAGGCAAAATGGTACACTGTGTGGCACTGCAGCTTCCAATGCCCTATGCCGTGTTGAGTGTATGGTGGAGGGGTAAGGAAGTGGAGGAATGGAGTGGTGTGTGAACTGCAGAACTGGAGATGTGAAGGCTGTGACAGGTGTGGGAGAGGGCTGCAGTTGGGGGAGGGGCAGGTAGCTGCCAAGAGGGGTCGGCAAGATGTTTTTAATTCTTATTTTTATTATTTTCCTTTGGGGGAGGTCACAAGGGTGGAGGGTAGACATGGAAGGACTGGGAAAATGAGTGGGGTTGGGATGCATGATGTGAAATTCCCAAAGAATCAATACAAAATAAAACAATATTAAGGGATGTAGCTTAGTGGTCAAGTGATTCATTAGCATTCACAAGGCCCGGAGTTCAATGCTTAGTATCCAAGGGAAAAAATCTGTAAGGGAAAAATGCCAACTCACTCAAAATGATAAACGTATCAAAATACAATCAGATTTCTTATCAGCAGCCTTCTCTAAAATAGGCCATATCTCAGCCACAAATGAAGTCTTAGCAAATTCAAAAGAATAAAAATAATTTTGTATCTTAAATTTTGGTGCAATAAAACTAGAAATCAATAGCAAGAGATACTACAGAAATTCTCAAATATTGGAGACTATGCAATATACAGTTGATTGACCAGTGTATTACTGAGGAAATTACAGAGGAAATTTTAAATCCTCACAATGAAATAAAAATGAAAACACAAACCAGAACATTTGGAATAGAGTGAAGGCAATTTAAAAAGGAAGATTTATCAATATGGGTGCTGACACTAACAAAGACTTATATTTGAAGCAAATAACTTAATGATTCAATTCAAACCCCAAAGCAGGGGGAAGTAAGAAAATAATAAAGCAAATTAACAAAATGTAGATTACAAAAACCATAGAATTATTGAAACAAAAAGTTGATACATTGAAAAAATAAACTGGGTTAACAATGCCCCAGTTAGGCTAAGTAAAAGAAAGAGAAAGAAAATCTGAATAAAATTAAAGATGAAAAGGATGATGATCCAACAGATTCCAATGAAATACAAAAGAACATAAGGAAATACTTAGAAAATTCACATCTAAAAAAACTGGAAAATCTGCCGGGTGGTGGTGGCGCACGCCTTTAATCCCAGCACTCAGGAGGCAGAGGCAGGTGGATCTCTGTGAGTTCGAGGCCAGACTGGTCTACAGAGCGAGATCCAGGAAAGGCACAAAGCTACACAGAGAAACCCTGTCTCGAAAAAACAAAAACAAAAACAAAACAAAACAAAACAAAAACCCTGGAAAATCTAGACAACATGAATAAGTTTCTAGAATACATGACCTATCAAAATTAAATCAAGAAGTTCAAGAATTAAATCTTTATTTATTAAATCAAGAATTAAATAAACAGCTTCAAAATACCCATAACAAGCATTGAGATTGAAAAAAAACACTCTGAAAATCCCAGGACTAGATATATTCACTGATGAATTCTACCAAATATTTAAGAAACAGCTAACATGAATGTTCCTCAAACAGTTCCACAAATTACAAAGGGAAGAAACACTATCAAACTCATTCTATGAAGCCAGTATTACCCACATACCAAAACTGGTCAAGAACATAACCAAAAGGTATAGACCAAACTTCCCAGTGAACATATATCCAAAAACTCTCAATAAAACTCATCAAAATCACATTTAAATGTATTAATAAGACAAGAAAGGGAGCTCATATACCCTGAACAAGTTCATTGCATTCTAAGGTTGTAAGGTTGGTTTCACATGCTCAAATCAATAAATGTAATGCACATAAACAGACTTAAGAATAGAAAATACATGATCATTTCAATAGACACAGAAGAGGCATTTGACAAAGTTTAAGTGCCCCCACCCCCAAAAAAAGTCTGCAAAGAAACTTAGAAAAGGAGCATATCTCAACATAATAAAGGCCCTATATGAAAATCCTATGGCCAGCATTATACCAATGGAGAATAACAGAAAATAATTCCTCTAAAATAAGGGATGAGACAAGGTGCCTGCACTCATTGAACACAACTTTGGAAATCTTAGCCTTAGCTAGAGTAATGAGACAAGAGAAAGACATAAAAAGAGATATAATCAGAAAAGGAAGAACTCAAAGTATTTGTAAATGCCATGACCCTATACTTTAAAACAAATACTTTAATGACTCCATCAGAAAATTCTCATAACTGATACACACTTCAGCTGCACTACTCACAACAGTTAAGAAGTGGAATCAGTCTACATGCCTGTCAATAATGAGTAGGTAAAGAAAATGTGATATGCACAATGAAATTTTATTAAGATATAAAGAAAAATGAAATCATGATATTTGCAAAAATGCATATAACTGGAGATTCATTGTGTTAAGTAAAATAAGCCAAATTCTGCCAAATACTATTTTTCCTCTTATATCTGGACTCTAGGTTTGGGGGAGTTGAGAAAGTATCAAGGGAACTGTGAGAGAGGAGAAAGAGATCTTAAGGGGAGAAATCCCTACATATTAAGGGGAAATTTTGGAACCCATATATATAATGAGTTAACATGTAAAATATACCTTATACAAATCTTTTAGTAAAACTTGCAATAGTAATAACCTGATTTAAAAATAAAAGACCTAGGGGGTGGAGCACTTGCTTAGTCAGTAAAGTGTTTTGAGTGCAAACATGAAGGCCTGAGTTCAATCCCCAGCACCCATATAAAAAAGTTAATCATGATGGCATGTGCCTGTATTCCAAGCACTGGGGAGGTATTGTTTCTGGTCCTTCTGTCCAGCCAGTCTGGCTGAATCTGAGTGCCAGGTTTAATGAGACATTATCTCAAAAAATAAAAGGGTAAGTGGGTAAAGAATACTCCCAATTGACCACTGGCCTCCACACACGTGCATGTGCATCTTCACACACATGAAATTAATTAATGAATTGATCACTCTTCTGAATAAGATATGCATTACTGATAATGAATTAGTGATGGTTAATGTTGATGGTCAAGTTGATGATAGTCAGAGTCACCATGGAAATCAACCTCTAGGGTATGCCTGTAGGGGGATCTCTAGATTAAGTTGAGGTAGGAAGACCCTGATCAGCACCATTCCATGAGCTGGGACTGGCTGCCCCCTCGCCAAGAAAACCATCTCCTGCCACATCAGTGACCACTGGAGTCATAAGCCCACCCTGTACCAATTGGGAACAGGTAAGGCCCCATCTCCAACAGGGCAGACCAGGTCCCTAGGCCCCAGGGGTACATTCCATGACCCTCCCTCCAGCCATTGGAGCCCCAGGGACCAGGCAACTGCCTCTTCCCCTGCCCCCTCACCAAGAAAACAGTACCCTGCGACACCAGTGAGCACCGGAGTCATAAGCCCACCCTGCACCGATTGAGAACATGTAAGACCCCCATTTCTGGACTAGGCAGACCAGGTCCTTAGCCCCTAGGACCCAGAGGCACATTCCGTGCTCTTCTCCCCAGCCATTGGAGCCTCAGGGACCGGGCAGCTGCCTCTTCCCCCTCCCCCTCGCCAAGAAAACCATCACCTGTGACACCAGTGACCACTTAAGTCATAAGCCCACCCTGCACTGATTGGGAATAGCTGCTCCCTGAGACAGAGCCCACTAGTGCCTACTGGACTAAGAGCTGCTTCCTGAGACACAGAGTCCATCAGCACTGATTGGACCAAGAGCGCAGATTAGACCAAGAGAGACTCCCTCAGACACAGACACCACTTGCACAGAATGGAGGAAGAGATGGGTAGATGCCAGTGCAAAAATACAGTCAACAACATAAAGACCAATATGGCATCATCAGAACCTAGTGGTTCTACATCAGCAAGACCTGAACATCCCAACACAGAAGCAAAAGCAATTTACCTTTAAAAAGGACCAAAAAATGACTTTAAGAAGATGATAGAGGTCTTTAAAGAGGAAATGAAAAATTCCCTTAAACAAATCAAAGAAAAGACAAACAAAAAATTGGAAGAAATTGAGGAAAAGACAAGCAAAACATTGGAAGAAATCAATAAATCCCTTAAAGAAAGCCAAGAAAAAGCAATTAAACAGGTGAAGGAAACAATCCAAGATTTGAAAACTGAAATAGAGGCAATAAAGAAGACACAAAATGAGGGAATGCTGGAAACGGAAAATCTGAGTAAACAAACAGGAACTACAGATGCAAGCATAACCAACAGAAAGCAAGAGATGGAAGAGATAATCTCTGGTGTTGAAGATACGATAGAGGAAATAGATTCGTCATTCAAAGAAAACACTAAGGTCAAAAAAGTCATAACACAAAACGTCCAGGAAATTTGGGACACCGTGAAAAGACCAAATCTAAGAATAATAGGGATAAAAAAGAAGGAGAATACCAACTCAAAGGCACAGAAAATATATTCAATAAAATCGTAGAAGTAAACTTTCCCAACCTAAAGAAGGAAATGCCTATGAAGATACAAGAAGCTTACAAAATACCAAATAGAGTGGATCCAAAAAAAAGTCCCCTCGCCACATAATAATCAAACCACTAAACATACAGAATAAAGAAAAAATATTAAGAGATGCAAAGGAAAAAGGCCAAGTAACATATAAAGGCAGACCCATCAGAATAACACCTGACTTCTCAATGGAGACTCTGAAAGCCAGAAAGTCCTAGACAGATGTTATGCAGACAGTAAGAGACATGGATGCCAACCCAGACTATTATATCCAGCAAAACTCTCAATTGCCATGGAAGGAGTAAACAAAATATTCCATGATAAAGCCAGATTTAAACAATACCTATCCACAAATCCATGAGCTGGGACTGAATAAGAAGAAAGGGAGCTGAACAACAGCATTCATCACTCTGCCTCCTGACTGCAGATGCAATGTGACCAGCTACCTCGAGCTCCTGCCATCATGACTTCCTAGCCATGATAGAATACACCCTCAAACTGAGCCAAAATAAACCCTTCCATAGTCAGACGTTTTCCTGTCCTGATCTCTCACTCCCCGTCCTGTAGCTGCTTCCAACTTATCACACAGAGACTTAATATTATTTATATTGGCTGATAGCTCAGGCTTGTTAACTAACTCTTACACTTAAATTAACCCATAATTCTTATCCATGTCTAGCCATGTGTCTTGGTACCTTTTTTCAGTGTGGCATTCTCATCTTGCCTCTCTGTATTTGCCAGCAACTCTCTGACTCCACCCTTCCTCTTCCTAACATTCTCCTACTCTGGCTCTCGGCCTCAATCTCTTCCAGCCCATCTATCGACCAATCAGCTTTTTACTATCCAATGAGAGTAATACATATTCATAGTGTACAAAAAGATTTTTCCACAGCACCCTTGCTTCCATAAATGGCTTTCATCGAACACTTTGTTGCAGCAACAAAACAAATAACTAATGCAATTAGCAATCACCAGAGAAATGCAATCAAAACCCACACTGGGGTATCATGTCATATCCAGGTAGTAGGATTAATAGCATCAACATGTTAAAAGTTGAAATACAGTTACATCATGAAGATGGCAAAGTAAAACTTCTCCACCTTCATTCTCTCTATAAAGAACAACTGGATAGCTAACCACATCTGCAAATAACTCTGAAAACAGCCAGGGAATTCAGTTATGAAGATACAGCAACACAATGGAAGAAAAAAATCCTGAGAATAAATGAGTAGTACAAATAGTTTAATTTTGTCTGCATCATCACATCCTCTAGGCCAAAATGGCTTAGAAGTCCCTAAGCAGTAATCCCACTCACAGGAACAATTTATTAACTTCCTGAGATTGTCAGTGTATTGCCTAAATGACCACTTTCAGTTGTACCTTATCCAGATCACTGGAGAGACTGACATAGCTGAAACATCTGGAGATATCTGGGAACAAAGAAAGAGATAGATACTAGTGTCAGCCACAAAGAAGGAGCCACTACACTCTACAGTGTCCTGCTTAGAAGAAATAGGCAGCTCTTGGGAATAAACCTTTGCAGCTACTATGGAAGTCAGTATGGAGGTTCAAAAGGCAAACAAAATGAAGAATCGCCATATGATCCACTATACTTGTCATAGCTTTATATGAAAGGGGGTTTAAGATAACAAACCACAGAGATACTTGAACATCCATGTTTATTGTTGCCCTAATCACAATAGTCAAGATTTAGAATCAGCCTCATTGTCCAGCAACAGATTAATGGGTAAAAAAAAAACTTGGCTCATATACATAATAGAATTTCATTTGGCCATCGAAAAACGCAAAATTATGACATTAGCAGAAAAGAGAAAGGGATGCAATTGGAGATTGTTACATTAAGTAAAAAAAAGCCAAGCTCACATGTAGAATGTAGATTTAAACATACACACACACACACACACACACACACACACACACACACACACCATGAAAATAGAAAAGGAACTAAGAGAAGGAAGAAAGGTCTACAGGGGAGGGGGAACAAGAGAGCAGAAGAGAGAATTATTCATGGGAAGGAAGTGGAGCAATAAGAGGGAGAGAGGAAAGACAAATGGAGCAAATGTGTGTGTGTGTGCGCGCGCGTGCGTGAGTATAAAAATGTTGGGGAACACTTCCCCCAGAAAGTGAACAGTGATGAATATAATAGCGCTGAGAATAAATGACAGTTGAGTGTTCATCCCTGAACAGAACATTTATAGGACCCCTCTAAGGTTCAGGGAACATCATGGAAGGAGTAGAAACAGTGTTAAGAGCTGGAAAGATCGAGAAAAGGGCTGCAAAATGCTGTCTTCAGGGTAGCATTTTAGCCGTGGCTAAAATGATCTCACAGCAGCTGCCTTTCCCTACACTGGGTCTGTTCAAAACAGGACCTGTGAACAGTAAGTCATGGATTATTGAGGGGCTCACGGGGCCCTACTCCACCCTGCTGAACTATTGGCTACTGACAGATTCTAGAGGAGCAACAGTCATTGTCATCCATTGCGTACAAAAGACGGTAAGGCCATGAGACTCCAGTGGATAGATAGTTCCCAAGTCATGGTCACATAGACAACCCTGATTAAACTCAGTGAGTCACAAAACAAAAGTAAACAAAATAGCACGAACATGGGGAGAAGATTTGTAAAGAGGAATGGGGTATTACAGAGGTTGGAAGATTAGGGTGCAGAGAGGGTTAAAGTAATCAAAATATGTTATATGCATTATGAAATTGTCAAAAAATATAATCAATAAAAAGGAAAATATGGTGAAACCCATTTCTTTATATGCTAATTAAAAATTAAATGGATTTAAAGTTTAAAATAAAGTTCACTAACAAAAACATTTCTTTGTATGTTAACCAAAACATTAATTAAAAAATAAATTAACATAGCCACAGTAGATCCTTCAATGCTTTTTACCAGGTACCTGTTCTGCAACCACTTTCCTGACTCCCACCACGAAGCTACTACTGCAGCTGATATTGCCATGGGCATTCTGGCCAAAGGACCCAGCATAATCAACGCATGTCTGATGACTGACGTCCTTAGACCCCTGCTGGAGTCTACACAGCACTACTCACAACTAATTTCTGAAGGTAATCGTGTGCACACCACCAGCCCCAGCTCCCACAACTAACCATGCACAAATAGTTAAAACCAATTCAGGTCACCACCGCTAATGCTGAGCTTGGGTCCACAGCTGTCCCCTGCAGCCATGCACGTGCACAGTGCGGCTTTGTTCCCCAAAGCTGTGCATGCAGACACAGTCCAGTGAACCTCATCCTCATCCCCATTGTTGCACATCATGCCCACATCTGGACCTTGCAGCTCTGCACATGCATGCCACCAGTCCCACACAGATTCACACATGTACATACAGCTGGCCCTACCTTTCGGCACCGATTCAAGCTAATGTACTTTCCCCCAGATGGTCCTTGTAGTAACACTGTGTGACTCAATGTCTGTTACTATAACAAAACTCTGAGATAAACCCACATATAAAGAGTAAATGCTTATTTTGGCTCATGTTTTTGAAGTTTTGGTTCATGACTGACTGGCCCCGTTGCTACGGGCCTGTGGTGGCACAGTGCATTGTGATGGGAGCATGTGGTAGGGCAGACTGGTCACCTCATGGCTGGAAAAATAAGGAGAGGAAGTGAAAGAGACTGAAGTCCCACAATCCATTTTGAGGTCAAGGCCGCAATGACTTACTAAGTAGGCTCTAGCTTGTAAAGGTGCCATCTCCTTTCAATGGGGAGAAACAGCAACAGACGTGAGAACAAGTCTGTAACATACGGGCCTTTTGGGGATTTTTTAAGATCCAAAGTAGAGGAGCCATGCATACATATCACCAGCCTGGGCCCCTCAGGTATATCCACACATGTATAGCAGGACTGACTGTCACTAGTCCACAGCTGGACATTTCAACCATGTACCTGCATGCCACCAGCCCAAACTAATATAGTCAAGCATGCATGCATCATCAGCACCCACTGCCACATATGCCCAATGCTGTTTCCATTCCTATGATGCTATCAGCAGAGATACTGAATTTTAAGTCTGAGAAGAAAAAGCAGAGCTTTAGAGATGATTCGGTGGTAAAGTGAATGTGGCACACTCATATGAGAACCTGAATTTGGAAACCTAACACCAATATAAAATGTAACCCCACTGCTGGGGAGGCAGAGAACAGGAAATCTCCAGAACTTGCTAGCCAGTCAGTCTAGTCAATAATTGAATGACAGGTTCATTCAGTAAGAGATCCTTTCTCAAAACTAAGGTGGAGAAATGATGGAAGAAGATGCCTGATGGCAACCTCTTGCCTACACATACATGCATGTACATGCACTCGCACTAGGATACGCACACATATACACACACAAAGAAACAAACAAATTCTCACCCAAGTGCCTGCACACAACCCTAATGAAACCCATTGGCTCGTAATACAAAACAGAAGAGATGAAAATGGAAGGGGGCTAGTTGAGAAGAGAAACAGACATATCAGGAGTGGTAGAGGACAAGAAAGGGTAATGTGGGTGAACATGATTTATGTATGTGAATGAAGACCTCATAATAAACCTATTTTGTTGTATAGTTAATATATGCTGATTTACAAAAAAGAAGAACAAACTTCAACATAAAGTAGTAAGCAAAATGGCAGGGAAGAGAGAGAGACCCTACCCCGGAAAGACTTTATGTAAAAGAGGAAAAGGAAAGTATCATGGACTCCACAGGCCCAGATTCTGACACTCTGAGAAGAATTGAGTTTAGGGCAAGGGGTCCACCATCTGTTTAGTAACAGATGCTAAAGGATGCATTCCCTGTACACCCTGGCTTGCTCGCTGGTGTTATGGTGGGCAGTCACCTGATCTTGCCATTGAACTACACAGCCTGAGAGAGCAGAAGACCTGCATTTGTACACATCCAAACTCCAAAGGCCTCTCCGCTGTTGAAGTGAATGACTTCCTCAAAACTCACTCTGGGCCCAAGAAACAGGCTGTACCTTTGGCTCAGATTCACAGACCACCCCCTCCTACGCCTGATCTGCTTGCCTGGGAAGCGCATGCTGTGTTGCAGAGGGAAGCTGGCAGTATTTACAGTTGAAGTTCTAAGACAAAACTCTGAGGAGAGGAAAGAGAGCAGTTGTGTGCAAATACAAACGAGGCTGGGGGTGCTAGGATGAAAAGCCGGCATGCCCGGTACACACAGGCTCACTCGGTACCTCGTGCTCATAGATTGCTCGGGCATGACTGATTTCTACACCCTCAGAGCACCAAAAGCATTTGGTGGAAATGCATAGGCCTGAGGCTTAAGGAGATATGCAACAGAGGGGTCTCCAGGCTTAGATGAAGTGAGTTTAAGGGAACTTTCTGCATTCTCTGTGGATTCGGGATATGATAAACAATGGCAAAAATTGAGCTGTGAGTGATCAGCTCTAGTGAGCCTTAGTACTGCATCCTGGGAGAAATGATAGGGAGGGGCTCAGCCTGCAAATAGCCCTTTCAGGTCTAACCTGTTGGGCTCTCAGAAACAAAAAACAACTCAATACTGCTCTACCTCCCACATCAATCAAACTGCAAAGCAACCAGGCAAACCATCACCATCCAATCTCAAGAAGGAAGATAAATTGACTTTATTGTGGTGACTTGCTATTATGGTGGTATTGTTCTTCTTTCCTCTTGCTCTTCATTTATTTTGTGTTATCCATCATTATCATTTCTTATACGTTGTCTACGAGAAAGAAAAAAAAAACAGCTCTCATCTTAAAGGGAATAAGAGATAGTTTATTCTGGAACCATTTTGAGCAATTGTGTTCCAGGAACACAGATTTAGGCTACCCCAAATTCCGTGTTCCAATGTGGAAGCAGTTTCCTAAAGTTTTAGTTTTATAGTTTTACAGAACAAAGAAAGTCATATATCAGGGCAAGTTTAAAATACATTGGTGGGTACATCAGAGAGGTAGTACAATAAAATGGAGGAAGACTTTCTATAGGCCTCAGATGTTATCTGATGACAGTCTTAGTTTGGGGGTTGGTGGAAGCCAGTGGTCTGTTAAGTAAATAGATTTCAAAAGATTTGTATCTATTAGTCACAAGGTGTTAGTTGTGATACAGAGGCAGGGCTAGAACTAGCCCAAGATGAGGTAATTAGCCTCTGGACCTGCGACATTCCCATCTCTCCACGTCACCTTCGCGGCACTTTGAATCAGTCTTTGCAAGCACAGCTTCTTTCCAGGAATTCTCATTCACAACAATAATCCCATATACTTTCTTCTTCTTTCCTGTTTTACTCTTTCCCCACTGTCTTTCTTTTTATTACTTAATTATGAATCCTTGAAGTCTTCGCCACTTTTAAATTCCCGGTTTATCCTCTAAGGAACTTAACTCCTCCTTACTTTCCCATTCAAAACCCAGAGGAGAAGCTCTGTGAGGAAATTACCATTTTGACAAGGGGAAAAAAGCCATTGAAAATTGAGCAGAGGAACTGGGGAGATTGCTCAGTGGTTAATACTGTGCACTGTTCTTGCAGCACACCCACGTTCACTTACCAGCACCCACATCAGGGAGCTCACAAAACACCTGTGACTCCAGCTCCAGGGGATCCAACATCTTCTCCTGGATTCCATGAACACTGTATGCATGTGGTTCACTTACAAGATATATGCAAATGTTATAACATAAAATAAGATAAATATTTTTAAAAGACACAGGCTAGCTGGTTGAATTTTTTATTAATTTCCTTAAATTTATTTTACATACCAAGCACAGTTCCCCCCTCCTTCCTCTCCTCCTGCTCCCTCCCCTCACCTCCTTTCTACCCCCCCATCCACTCCTCCCATGGGAGTCAACAAAGCATGAAATACCAAGTTGAGGTAGGACCAAGCCCCTCCCCCCTGCATCAAGGCTGAGCAAGGCATCCCACTGTAGGGAATAGGTTCCAAAAAGCCAGCTCATGCACCAGGGATGGGTCCTGGTCCCACTGCCGGGGCCCCACAGACCAAGCTACACAACTGTCAACCACATGCAGAGGGCCTAGGTCAGTTCCATGCAGGCTCCCTAGCTGTAAGTCTAGAGTCTGTGAGCTCCCACAAGCTCAGGTCAGCTGTCTCTGTAGATTTCCCCATCATGATCTTGACCACCCCCGTTGCCCATGTAATCCCTCCTCCTTCTGTTCAACCGGACTCCCAGAGTTCGGCCAGTGCTTGGCTGTGGATCTCTGCATGATTTTTTTGAAAAGGGGCGTAGGGTATAGTGCACAACACACCGCAGCTCCCAATACTGCTACAATGAACAAATACGTGATGGAGAGGCAGGAAAGACAGAAGAACAGAGTGATTTTTGTATTTCTTGTTTTTTTTTTAATTTTCTTTATGGGGGAGGCTACAAGGGTGGAGGGTGGACATGGAAGGACTGGGAAATGAGTGGGATTGGGGTGCATGATGTGAAATTCCCAAAGAATCGATAAAAAATTATTTAACAAAAACAAGATCCAATTGTTTGTTGTCTGAAGAAACACCCCTTCTAGGCCAATACCAGACTAAAAGGAAAAGGCTATAAAGTGATATATTGTAGCAGGCTTTCTTGGACCACCAGCCCCCAAATCATGACATGGAGAGTTATTATTAGTTATGAGTGCTCGGCCTTGGTTTAGGCTTGTCCCAGTAACTCTCATAACTTATATTAACCTGTTTCTCTTCATCTACATTTTGTTCCAGGGCTTTTTACCATTCTTTCATTCTGTATGTCCTACTTTCTTGTTTCCTCCGTGTCTGGCTGGCTGGCCCTAGGCATCTCACTTTCTTTCTTCCCATTCTTTCTTGAGCCTAGATTCCTCCTACCTATTCTCTCTGCCCACCAGCCCCATCTATACCTCTCCTGCCTAGCTATTCAACTTTTTATTAGACCAATCAGGTGCCTTAGGCAGGCAAGGTGAAACAAATGCAACACATCTTTGCCTAGTTAAACAAATAATCTATTCCACAACAATACATCAAACAAAAGGAATCTGAAAGTAAGCTAAAGTAGCTTTCCTCATACCTTACAGACTTCAAGAAAAATTAATCAGAAAAGATAAAAAAGATCAACATATAATAAATACATACAAAATCCATAAAGAAAATATGACTATTGTAAATATAGATTCACTAAATATTAGAACACATGATTTAATAAAATAAACACTACTAGAGATAAAGGAACATATAGATCCAGACACAATAATAGTAGATTTTAATGCAGTATTCTAACCAACAAATAGGCCATCCAAACAAAAAAAAAACACAAAGAAACTTCAGTTAAATTGAACTGTACATCAAATTTACTTAGTGAACATGTACAGAATAGTCCATCTAACAGCTACTAAGAAAATGAATATTCACACTTTAAGCCTTAAAACAAACAAAAATTATACAAGTTGAAATATTTTCTTGTATTGTTTCAAATGATGGAATAAAACTAGAAATCAGCATGTGAAAACACAGAAAACATGAACACGTGGCTGTTGAGCAATACACTTTGGAATGATCAGTAAATAGTAGAACAAATCGGCAGTTAGATTTTTTCAAAACCTAGAATCAAATGGATTTCTTTCATTTCCTCCAATTGTTTGTATTTTCCTGGATTTCTTTAAGAGATTTATTAATTTCCTCTTTAAGGACCTCTATCATCTTCATATAGTTGGTTTTAAGGTCATTTTCTTGCGCTTCAGCTATGTTGGAATATTTAGGGCCTGCTGTGATAGGATAGCTGGGCTCGGGTGGTGACCTATTGCCCTGGCTGTTGTTGATTGTGTTCTTCCACTGACATCTAGGCATCTGGGTTTGGAATGGATATAGGTCTAGGTGTTGATTTCTGAGTTTGTCTTTGTTGGATGGGCGTTTTGTTCCTTGGTTTCTGTTTCCTGTCTGGAATTTCTGAGCTCTCCTCATACCATCATGTGATGGCTGTGTGTTGACTGTTTTGCTGATCTGCTTGGCTGGTGTGTTCACAGGGAAGGCCTGCTGGTGTTGGAGGCTGGGATGCAACAATAAGGCAGGGGAGGGTCAGGAGGGGATGGTCTGTGGGATCTACAGAAGACATGAAGGGGGGCGGGGGGTGGGGCTGTAGCTCTTGTTCCATGTTCTGCTGCGGTGCTAGAGAGGAAACTGAGGAGAGAGAGCAGAGAGGTTTAAGGACAGGTTCCCTGATTTTCTGGCCGGCCTGGCCTGCAGTTGAGCAGGGGGTGTCCGCTTGAGATTAGGAGGGGATGGTCTGTGGGATCCACAGGAGATGTGGGCAGTGGGGGAAATCAGTCTGCAGCTGGTGTTCTGTGGCAGTGCTAGGAAGTAGCCTGAGGGATTAGGCTGGGGAGACAGAGAGTGGAGAAAATCTGCAGGCAGCTTACCTGGTCTTGTGGCAGGCATGGCCCCTGAAATTAATATTGTTAACATCAAAAGAAAACAAGTGTTGGTTTTTTGTAACACAAAAAAATGAGCAAGAAAATAAACAGCTCAATCAATAAATGGAATGAATAGATAGTTCACAAAAGGTGAACTACAAATGGCCAACAAACCTGTGAGAAAATCGTTAACTTATTTTTTAATTGAAAATAGTTCTTTTTTTTAAATACAGTATATTCTGATTATGGTTTCCCCTCCCCCCAACTCCTCCCAGATCCTCCCCACTTCCCCACCCACCCAAATCTATACCCTTTCTTTCTCTCATTAGGATACCAACACAAACCCAAACTACTTTGAGCCTCCCTCTTATATCAGTTAGAATGTCAACCATTAAGAAAACAAATGACAACAAATGCTGACATGGATGTGGACAAAAGGAAACCCTTCTACCCTGATGGTATGACTGTGAAGTAGTCTAACTTCTTTAGAACTTGATCTACTGGATGGCCCAGCCATACCACTACTCCTAGATATTTACCCAGAGGACTCCAAGTCAACATGTGGGAAAATGAATACACATGGAAACAATCATGTTGACTGAATTATGACAGTCTCAGAAAGACAAATATATGTTTTCTCTCACTTTTGGTTCCTAATCTTCACATAGTCACATAAAATCATATAAATATTTCACTGCTACTTTCATTATATATAATATATATTCACTATATATGTTACATATACATATATAAAATGAAAATAGAAGAGAAATAGTCTAAGACAGTGCTTCTCAACCTTCTTAATGCTGCAACCCTTTAATTCAGTTCTTCATGTTGTGGTGACCCCCAGCCATAAGATTATTTTCATTGCTACTTCATAACTATAATTTTGCTACTGTTGTGAATCATAAGGTAAATGTCTGTGTTTTGGGATGGTCTTTTGGGGATTGTGATCCACAGGTTGAGAACCTAAGGGGACTGATTGAAGGGAAAGAGCAAAAAAGGTAGGGTAGGTGTGAATAAAGCAGGAGGAATATGTTCAACATATAATATATGCCTGCAAGAAGTTTCTAAATGATGAGTAATATTTTAAAAAGAGTCAGACTTCTCATCTCTGAGGAAAACTGACTCTCCCTACCCCAGCAGCCATCAACTGCCAATAGTTGCTCAAATAGGGATGCAGGATGCAGCAATAAATGGACTCAGTGAGTTTTGTTTTGTTTTGTTTCTTTTTGTTTTGTTTCATTTTGTTTTTTAGAGAAAAGGGGAGCATGAAGTTGGGAGGAAAAGTGGTGTGGAGGTTGGAAGGCAGGGAATGAGGATATATTTAGTACAAATACATTATATGCATGAAAAACTATTAAAATATTTCAAAGAGTTGGTCCTTTAAACATTTCTAAAATCATTTACCAAATCAGTGTTATGCTCATTCCAAAATGAGGTCAGAACATAGTACAGAAAGAGAACTATAGAAAAATTTCATTGATGAACATAGGTGCAAATCCCCAATAAATACCTTGAAAACTGAATTCAACAGCATATTAATGGAGCGGGAGAAATGGTTTAGAAGAGTATCCAAGTTCATTTCCCAGTATGCACATCAGTTGGCTCACAACCACCTGCAACTCCAGGTTTAGGGAGATCCTATGCCTCTGGCCTCTTTGGGCACATAGACTCACAAACACATTCCTGCACACAGACATATGCACATACAAACATAATTTTAAAATAAAAACATATCTAAAGTCAACAAAACAGCACATTATAAAGACCATACACCAGTGCCAAATAAGATTTATTCCAGAAATGCAAAGATGATTCAACATAATATGCTGCATAAATAGAATCAAGAACAAAAATCATATGAACATTTCAATATACGCTGGAAAGGCATTGGACAAAATTCATCATCTCCCCATAATTAAAACCCTGAAACTGAAAATAGAAGGGATAGACTTCAACATAATTAAGGTACATACAATATTATACTGAATGGCAAAAAAATGAAAGCATTCCTTCTAAAATCAGAAAATGAGACAAGGGTGTTCACTCTCACCCCTCTTGTTCAATATAGTGCTTGAAATCTTGTCTAGAGAAATAATGAAAAACAAAAAAAGCAAAAGGGATATAAACAGGGAAAGAAGTTAAGATAGCCCTTTTGCAGATGACATGATCCTATATTTAAGACCCTAAAGTCTCCACCAAAAAAATCTTAGATCTGATAATAAACACTTTCAGCAAAGTAGTAAGATGTAAAATCAGTAGCCTTTCTTTTTAAATATAATACTTTATTAATTCATTGAGAATGTCATATATGTACACAATATATTTTGATCATATTCACTCCTCACATCTCTCCTTAACTCCTCTCAGATTCACCCCATCCCCTCTCAACTTCATGTCCTCTTTTATTTTAATAACCCACCAAGTCAAATTTCTGTTTTCAATATACTCATGAGTATGGGGGTCAATCATTAGACCATGGTAGACCTACCAGGGGCCACATGTTAAAGTAAATGGACTTTTCCCTCCCCCAGAAGCCATCAACTTCCAGTAGCTACTCAGCTAGGTATGGAAGCTCATATGTGCCTCCCCCATTCATGCTGGACTGTTGACTGGCTTGTTCTTATGCAGGTCTTAGGCAGTTAACCACAGCTGTTGTGAGTTCATTAGTGCAGTGATCCTGTCGTGTCCACAAGACAGTTTTTCTCCAGTCCTTCCCGACCTCTGACTCTTACAATCTTTTGACCCCTACTAGTCCCCGAGCCTTGGAGAGAGAGTGTGTGATATAAATGTCTCATCTGTGGCTGAGCACTCCATGGACACTTATTCTCTGCTATTTCATCAGTTGTGAGTTTTGCATTAAGTGCTTTGCTGACTAGTTTCATGTCAACTTGAAACAAGCTAGAGTCATTTTGGAGGAAGGAATCTCAAGAAAGAGGAATTATATCCATCAGATTGGTCTGTGGGCAAGCCTTTAGTGCATGTCTTTAACTGGTGATTGATGAAGAAGAGCCTAGTCCACTGTAGGTAGCACCACCCCTGGGATGGTGGTCCAAGGGTATATAAGAAAGCAGGTTGAGCAAGCCTTGGGAAGCAAGCCATTCAGCAGCACTCCTCCATGGCCTCTGCCATCAGCTCCTGCCTCCAGGATCCTTCCCTGTTTGAGTTCTTGCTCTGACTTCCCTTAGTGATGGATTGTGATGTAGAACTGTAAGCTGAAACAAACCCTTTCCTCTGCAAGTTGTTTTTTGGTCATGATCTTTATCATAGCAATAGAAAAGTAACTAAGACAAGTGTCATCCACTTCACAAAGAAATTTCTCTGATGAAGACTGAGAGCTGCATTAACCTATGGGTACAGAAACAAGTATTTAGAGGGCAGTTTGAAACTATGTCAATTCAGCAAAATTATAGTAGTAGATTCACCCCTGGGGCCTATGAGTTCCCAACCATAGATTCTTGGCAGAAGCTTTTTTATATACCAACAATGACCTCCCCAAAAAAGAATAAAAAAGAAAATAATTCCACTTCCACAGCTTCAACAAATAAAGTAAAATACCAAGACCTAAACTAATGATGCTAAAGACCTCAACAGTAAAGAAACAAGCTAGAATCCACTATAAAATAGAAACGGTTCTCATTTCCATTGGTAGAGTTAATGCTGTTAATGCTCTACTACCAAATATGATCTATAGATTAAATTTGATAACCATCAAAATTCTAATAAGTTCATAAGTACAATGGCCACATTACGTCCAGAACACTATTTAACAGCAGGCCTCCCTAACCTTTGGCTCTTAAAATCTTCCTTCATCCTCTTCCATAATGTTTCCTGGGCCATGTAAGATTGTGTTATAAAGATGTATCATTTAGGGCTGAGCACACCACAGTGACTCATTCTCTGAGTCCTGACTCCCTGTTGATCTCTATACTAATTGCTATCCATTTCGAAAGTGGGCCATGCAAAAAGGGCATGAAGTTGGAAGGAGGATGTGGCAGAGGGGTCTGGGAGGAGTTAGGACACTGGGAGGTTGGTATGATCAAAATACATTGTATTTATGAATGAAATAAATACATAACTTAAAAAGAAGGAAACACCTAATGGCCTTCCTTACTGAACTATTAAAAAAATCCTAAAGTTCATTTGAAAGCACAAAAGATCCCAAATAATCAGGGCAATCCTAAGCAAAGAGTATGCTAAAGGGCTTACAGTACCTGCTTTCAAGCTATACTACAGAAGCATAGGAAACAGAAAGGCAGCATGGTAGTGGCACAAAAAACAAAAAACCTAGACTAGGGAAATAGAATGGAATATCAAGAAATAATTCCATGCAGGGCAGTGAAATGGATCAGCACTCGCCACCAAGCCTGAAGACCTGAAGTCAATTACTGGGACATACAGGATGGGAGGAGAGAGCCAGCTGCCTCAAGTTGTCCTCTGATATCCATAGATATGTGCATGTGTATGCACATGCGGGCACACACACATGCACATATGCACATTAATTATAACAAAATAAGTATAACTTTAATTAAAAAGAAATAATCACATGTACCTACAGCCATCTGATTCTTTGCTAAATTTCCCCAAAATCACACGTTAACAAAAGAACAGATTATTTAACAAGTGGTGCTGGGAAAAGTGGATATCCACATGAAAGACTGAAACTAGGCCCATAACTCTCACCGCGTACAAAAATCAACTCAAAATGGACCCTAATGGAAGACCTGAATCTTTGAAAATTTTATGCAAAAACATAGAAGAATCAGCAATATAGAGAGATCAAAGCATAGGCAATGAATGTAAACAGGATGCTAAGACATAATTAGCTATTAGAATTGGATTAGCTTAAAACATTTCTATATGGCAAAAAAAATCAATAGAGTGGAGAGACCACCTATAGAATAGGAGCAGTTCTTTGCCAGCTATTCATATAATGGTATATTAATATGTAGAATACATAAAGAACTCAAAATATTAAGCACCAAACCACAAGTAATCCAGTTGATAAACTGTCTAAGGAACTGACATTTTAAGAATATATTTTTATCTATGAATGACAATTTCATATAAGTATGTAATGTATTTTCATCATAGCCAACTTTACATATATTATTACAACATTATTCATGAGAGCCACACTACAGAATCAGTCTAGGTGCCTACTAACAGATGAATGGGTAAAGAAAATTTGCTATATATGCACATAGGTTTTATTAAGCCATAAAGATCAATAACATTTTGACATCTTTCCGGAAAATGGGTAGAGGAAAATAGAGATCATGCTGTTAGTTGACATAAGCTAGTCTCACAAAAACAAGTATCACAGGTTTTTTTCTCCTCTGTGGAATCTAGTGGGGGAAGCAACATAAAGATAGAAAGAACTTCCAGGGGGAAATAAACCATTCCGCGACCCCAGAATGGTTTATTTTGCTCAATTCTAGTCAAGCTCTGAAAGGACAAAATGACTCTACTGTAAAGCATCTTTTATAGGGAATCACCCAGCATTTATGTCAGACTTTTTACTTAATATTGTTTTTGAGATTTACTCATTCTGATGCAAATATTAGTATTTCACTCTTTTTTTTTAATAGTGATGGGAATTAAAGCCAGATCCAATGCCTGCTGTGCAAACACTGCCATCAAGCTGTGGCCAGAGCCCCCGTACTTTTTTACTTTTTATTGCTGTATATTATTGCCAGATAGGTCACTACCACAATTTATCTCTTTTGACTTGACACTCTATGCAATTTTTACAGTTATTTTTAAAAACTTCTATGGAAAAAAAAAAACCCTGTCACAAAAATGGCCATTGTGTTATAATAATGGGGTAGTGATGGATGAAACACAAAAATGCAACTATATGCACAAAGGACATATTGATGTCAGGTGTGGTCACACATGTCTGTAATCCCTTCATTTAGGAGGCAAAGACAAGAGGATCAGAGATCAAGCCATATTCAGCTACATAGAGAGTTCAAGGCTAGCATAAGCTAAACCCTATCTCCAAAAATTACAAGAACAACAACAAAAATAAATAAAATATTGATGGATGTTAAGAAAGAGATGAACAGCAATGCAGTAAGAGCAAAAGGCATCAATGCACCACTTTAACAATGGATAAGCTAGTCACGCAGAAAATTAATAAGGATACATTTAACTTGAACTATATTTAAGACCAAAAGCACCTAACAAGCACATAAAGTTCTATCCAAGAACAAGAAGATACACACTCTTCTTGAGCATACGTAGAAAGAACACTCTCTAGGACAGATTATATGCTAGGCCACAAAACAAGTCCTAACAACTTTAGGAAGACTAGAATCATATCAAATATCTTTTCTGACCACAAAAGTAAATGCAACTAGAAATCAATAACATGAGGCAAAACGGAAAATCCACAAATGATGGAAAGTAAATAATAAGCCCTTGAATCATCAGGGAGTCAAAGAAGAAAGCAAAAAGGAGATGGAAAACAACACAGCTTAACACAAACTGAAATAGAAATGGCACACACCAAAAGCAGTTCTACAGGGGAAGTTTAGAGCCAGAATGAACTAAAAGCCAGAGTGAATTTAAACAGGATGAACTTAAATGAACAGACTAATGCCACACCTCAAGGAAATAGATAAAAGCAATCTACGCCCCAAGCTAATAGAAAGAAGAAACTAAAATCAGAACAAACACAAAATAGCATAAAATTAACAGAGAAGATCTGAGATATGAGGGCTTGGAGGAGGGAAATGACAGAGGGTAATGGACTGAGAACAACTAAAATTCATCATATATGCATATGAAACTGTCTAAGTTTGTAAATGGAAGAAAAAGAGATTAATGAATCATTTTCTATTGACTAGACTTAATTCTCATGCATGTCAGCAGTTTCACTCTGTTCCATGAAGCATTTAAAAGAATAAAAATTAAATCATTTGGAAGGGGTAAAATGTTCCAAGTAAACAAAGATCTATTTTATTAATAGTAAAAAATTAAGAAATATGAGGGCTTTTAAGATAAACACAATTTTTCAAATTCTAAGCTATACTTAGAAAAATAAGAGAAGAATCAAATAAAAACAGCAATGAAGACAATTAATAGTAGAGAAATACAAAAGATCACAAGTGACTATTATGAAGTTATAGAGAAACAAATAGAGAAAAAATAAGTTGTTGGTAACAGCTTATGAAGATGGAATAATGATAAAGTGAAAGTCTGAACATAATAACTATGAGAAATGAGATTAAATTAATAATAAAAGATTCCCCATAAAAGAAGAGCCTGAGATCTGGTGATTTTATCTAAGTATCTACAAAACTCTTAAAGGACTAGTACACCCAAACTCTTCCAAACACAGAAGAGGAACAACCACTTCCAAACTCATTTTACAAGGCCAGCATCACCATGGCATGAAAGCCAGACGCAGGCACTACAGGAAAAGAAAATTATAGGCTAATATCTCTGATGAACACGGATATAGGAGATCATCAAAAATACTAGTAAATCAAATTTAAGACCACAATAAAAGGATAATACACCATGATCATGTGGAATTTATCCCTGGGGCATATGGATGAACCAAAACACACGTATTAGGGCTAGTAAGACGGCTCCTCAGGTAAATGCATTTGCCAACAAGCCTGACAACCACAGCTCAATCCCTGGGACTCACATGACAGAAGGAGGGAACCAAATACCACAAGTTCCCCTCTGACTTTCACATGTGCAGGTAGTATACACACACACACACACACACACACACACACACACACACACACAAACACACACAAAACAATAAAAATGTACAGACCATATAAGTCAATAAATTCAGTATATTACATTACTGGAATAATGGAGGAAGTCATATAATCATCACAAATGCAGAAAAAGTATTTGAGAAAATTCGACATCATTTCATGATTTAAAAATGTCCATAATTTAGGCTTAGAGAGAATGTGCTTCCACACAATACAGACTCATGTCTAACATCATCCTCAGTAATGCAAAACTGAAAGCTACCACTCTAACATCAGAAAGAATATTAAAAAAATTAATGAAAAACCAGGCATGATGGTTCATGCCTGTAATCCCAGGATTTGGAAGATGGAGGCTGGAAGACAATGAGTTCAAAGTCATGAAACCCTGTCCCCCCAACACACACACACACAAATTCAATGTGTTTCTATACATTAACAATGAGCTACACAAAAAGAAATACATATAAAATCTTATTCACAGTAGCATCAGAAACAGAAAAATACACAGGAATAAATTTAACAAAGAGGTGAGAGAACACTGAAAATTATATATGATTGATTTTTTAAAAAGAGCTGTAGTAGATACAAATAAATGGAAAGATATGCTTGTGAAGAAAAATAAAACATACTATTTAGTTATCCATAACACTCAAAGAGATCTACAAATTCAATGAAATCTCTCCCCAAATGAAAATGGCATTTTTCACAGAAATATTTTTTTAAGTCCTACAAGTCTTATACAACCACAGTGAGTCCTGAGTAATCACAGTAATTTTGAGTAAGAAGGGGGAAATAGACTAAAGACATCACACTACCTGCTTTCAAATTATATTAGCAAGCTAGAGCAACGAGAACACTATGGCAGTGGCATAAGAACAGATACACAGACCAATGGAACAGTATGGCGATCTCAGGAACAAACCTACATGTGTGAAGTCAGCTGATCTTTGAGGGAAATGCCAAGAATATACAGTGGGCAAAGGGTAAGCTCCTTCATAAGCTGTGCTGAGGAAACTGAACATTCAAATACATAAGAGTGAAATTGCATAGTTATTTTAAACTGCACATAAAAATGAATTCAAAACCATTTAAGGACTTCAGGGTAACAACTGGAGCTATGAAACTCCTCAAAGAAGACATGGGAGAGCTCCTTAACACTGGTCTCTGCGATGAATTTGTGAACTTGACACCTAAAGCACAGACAACAAAAGCAAAAATAAACAAGTGGAACTTAAAGCTAAACTTTTTACACGCAGCAAAGAAAAAAATCAACAAAATGAAATAGAAATATATAAAGTGGGAAAAGACACTCATGTGCCATGTAATAGCTAGGGGATTAATACCCTAAAAATATAAGGAAAACACAACTCAACATTTTAAACCCTCTGAGCTGGGTATAGCTGAACATGCCTATCAGTACAACTCTTAAGAGTCGGTACTTGCTTTGAACTCATTCAGGAGGCACCAGGCTTGAACTTCAACAGGACCTAAACCAGGCATAGTGACAAATGCCTGTAGTCCTAACACTCAGGAGGTGAAAGGAATATCAGAAATTCAGGTCAATCTCAGCTGTATACTGAGTTCAAGGTTGACCTGGAAAGCATAAGACCTAGTATCAAAAAGACAGAAAAAAAAACCCAATAGATGTGAGAGTACCACAAGTTCAAGGCTCCGTGTCATCATCATCATCATCATAATAGGTATTATTATTATTATTATTATTATTATCATTAAATTAAAAATAGGACCATTAAAATAAAAAATTTCTCCAAAGGAAATATACAAATGGCCAATTAGTAAATGAAAAGATTCTTAACATACTTAATCAAAAAGGAAAACAACTAAGTGTGTCACTGTGGGGATGAGCTTTGAGGTCTCTTCTGCTCAAGCCTTGCTCAGTGTGACACTCAGATCACTTCGTGTCACCTGCGGATCAAGATGTAGCTCTTTCTCCACTCTCAGCTCCTTCTCTAGCACCGTGGCTACCTGCACACTGCTATGATGTCCTGCCATGATGATAATGGACTGAACTTCAGAAACTGTAAGCCACCCAATTAAATGTTTTCCTTTATAAGAGTTGCTGTGGTCATGGTGTCTCTTCACAGCAATAGGAACTATTACTAAGACAGAAGTTGGTACCAAGAACTGGGATATTACTGTGATAGGCCAGATCATGTTTTTGTTTGAAGGAATATGTACCTTGGGACTGTGCATTAGAAAAGCAATCAAATGATTTAGGTGCTGCTTAATGGCCCATACTAGTGGGAGCATAGAAGACAGTGGTGCTGAGTGTGATCTGATGAACTGTGGGGGCCTGGATCAAGAGGTTTCAAAGTAGATGAATATTAATATATGGCCTAGAGATTGTTCTTGTGATATTATGGTGAAGAATGTAACCACTTTTTGCCCTTGTCCAAAGAGTCTGCCTGAGAATAAAACGAAGAGATTTGGATTTCCTCTGTTGGCAGAGGAAATTTCAAAAGAGCCTAGACAGTATAGACTCTGTCATGTAGTTACTAGTGTTCCTGCTTATAAAGATTTAAAATGAAAAGAAGCAAGTTGAGCAAGGAGATAAACAGATTAAGAAATGGAATAAAGGGAGTGGTAACCTCAGGGCAAGATCCCACTCAGCTAAGTTTCCAACTTTTGAAAAGGAGTTAAAGAAAAGCTTAGAGCCAGTGTGGTGGTGCATGCTTTAAATCTCAAAACTTGTGGCAGAGGCTGGCGGATCTTTGAGTTTGAGGCCAACCTGGTCTACAGAGAAAATTCTGTAATAGTCAAGGTTATGCAGTGAAGGAAATAATAGAAAATAGAAACTGATGAAAATGTGATTGAACTACTGAGCCATATTCCAGCCCCAGCAAACAGCAGAACTTGGAAGCTTTGACCACATGGTTCTGGCTTTAAAGTCAAGGATAGAAGAAAGGGGTTATGAAACCCCCCTCCTTGGCTAAGGAAAGCTGCTGAGGCCAAGCATGTGTCAGGAGTGTCCTTGAATGGAAGCCTAGAGAGGCCATTGCATGAAGCTGTGAAGGTGAAGCCTGGATTGCCTTGGAGACCTCAAGATGTTGGAGATGCCAGAGCCATGGGACACCTGCTGAGAAGAGCTGCTAAGAGGGAGTGGAACAAGCCCAAGAGTAAGAAGTGTGTTGTAGTCAACAAAGACGAAAGGAGTTGGAGATCCGAAGAGTGCTTTGACATCAGACATGGAGATACAGAGTTTGGAGTTTTCCCAACTGGCTTTCAGTCTTGCTTTGGTCCAATATTTCCTCACTACATTCCCTTCCCTATATATCCTGTGCCATTATATGTTGGAAGTATGTGATCTGCTTTTTTATTTTGATTTTACAGGGGATTACAGTTAAGACATTGCATGAATCTCAGAAGAGACTTTGAACTTTAGACTTTAAAACATTGTTGAGTTCCTTTGATCTTGGTTCAGTTGTCCCTGTAAATTTTCCCATCATTATCTTGAGCTCCCTTGCTCATATAATCCCTCTTCCCTCTCTTCAACTGGACTCCCAGAGCTCCGCCTTATGCTTGGTTGTGAATCTCTGCATCTGCTTCCATCAGTTACTGGATGAAGGCTCTATGATAACAGTTTGAGTATTCACCAATCTGAATACCAGGGTAGGCTAGTTCAGGAACCCTCACCACTATTGCTAGTTAGTCTAATCTGGGGTCATCCACGAACTTTAGACCAACAGTTGTGGAACCTGCATGGGACCGGACTAGACCCTCTGCGTATGAGAGACACTTGTGTAGCTGGGTCTGTTTGAGGGGCCCCTGGCAGTGTGATCACAATCTATCCCTGGTGCATGAGTCAGCTCTCTGGATCCCATCCCCTATGGTCAGACACCTTGCTCACCCCTGATAAAGCGAGGAGGGGCTTGGTCCTGCCTCAACTGAATGTACCAGGCTTAGCTGTCCCCCCATGGGAGAACTTACCCTGTTGGAGGAGGGGATGAGGCAGGGGTACAAGGGGGTGGGAGGAGGAATGAGAGGGGGATCTGTGGTTGGTATGTAAAATGAATTAAAAAATTAAAAAAAAACATTGTTGAGACTGTGATAGACTGATAGACTATAGGGGCTTTTAAAGAAGGACTAAATGCATTTTGCACTGTGGTATTATTACAGGTTTATGGGGCCAAGGAGTGGAATGTGGTAGTTTCAATGTAATTGGCCCCCATAAGCTCATAGGGAGTGGCATTATTAGGAGGTGTGGCTTTGTTGAAGTAGGTGTGGCCTTGTTGGGGGAAGTATATCACTGTGGGGATGGGCTTTGAGATAGCCTTTGATCAAGCCTGGCTCAGTGTGACACTCAGATCACTTCCTGTTGCCTTCAAAATCAAACTGTAGTTCTTTCTCCACTCAGCTCCTTCTCTAGCACCATGTCTGCCTGCATGCTGCCATGTCCTGCCATGATGATAATGGACTGAACCTCTGAAACTGTAAGCCACCTCAATTAAATGTTTTCTTTTATGAAAGATGCTGTGGTCATGGTGTCTCTTCACAGCAATAGAAACCTTAACTAAGACAAAGGGTTATAGAGATGGTTCAACAGGTAAAGGCACTTGCCACCAAACCTAACAATGCTCACCATGGCATTTGTGTGCCCCCACACAAACACACAAACACAATCAATCAATCAATCAATCATTATAACTAAATTTTAAGTAAATGTAAATTGAAAGCACAACAAGCAATATTTCCTGACACGTGGTAAACAGAGTCAGCTGGTGAGTATCTGAGACCCAGAACTTGAGCGTTTCTTTGAATCCTCAGCCTGTACATGGCATCTCTGTAGCTATCATCATGCCACATAATGAACATATTGAATCATACCATAAGTTTAGACTGCCATAAGAAAACAGAAAATGAAGGAAAGTGAAGAGGTTTGTTGGACCCATCAAAGAAGGAAAAAAATAAATCGTATCATGCTAAGAAAATACAAAGACTATAAAGATGCAACAAAAGCCAGGAACAGTAATATGTGCTTATAATCCCAGCAGCAGGGAAGCTGAAATATGCAGATCATGAGTGCAGAACAGCTTTAGCAAGACCCTGTCTCAAAAACAAAAAGTGTGCATGAAAGGAGAAGCAGCAAGCAAAGAATGCCGATGACTAGAGAGATGGCTCCGTGGTTAAGAGCACTGGCTGCTCTTGAAGAGGACACAGGTTCAGTTCCCAGCACCAACGTGGTGACTCACAACTGTCTGTAACCCCAGTTCCAGTGGATCCAAAGCCCTCTTTTGGCCTCCAAAGGCACCAGGGTTGGCACACACATGGTGTACAGACAGATATGCAGGCAAAATACCCATGCACATAAAATAAAAGCAAATAAATCAAAACAAATAAATCTTTTTTTTTTTTTTTAGAAAAAAGAAAGGATGATGAAGACTCCACAGGTAGCAGTCTCTGCCTGTTCTGTCCAATCTGATGAAACAAAACACAACAAGAAGTCAGGAAAATGACATATCCTTCTGTCTACAGTTCTTTCCCAGAGAGAAAAGGAAGTATCAAAAACTATTATTCAAAATAGGCCTGACAGTGAAGGCCTACAGCCCCAGCACTGAAGAGGTGAAGGCTGGGGGATCACAAGTTCAAAGACCAGCCTGGGTAACTTAGTGAGACTGTCTCAATATTTAAAAGTTAAATTGACTATGGATATAGCTCAGTGGTATAGTGTTTGCCTAGCATGCTCAAGGCCCTAGATAAGTAAATAATGAATCAGGAAAGAAAAAGAAAGAGTGGAAGAGGATGGTTATTAAAGTTTCCTTTATTAGAAATAGCATTATAAGAAACAGCCTAAATAAAAAGATAAATTAATTAGATCAGTTAATTGAAGCAGGCCCATGTAACACATCCAGACCTGGAAGTGACCTTTTGCCTGCCAATACGTGTAAGGAATCCCTCAACCAGCTACATATGATTTGGATATCATTACCAAAAGTACCGTCACTGAGACGCACGTGAGTGATTTGGGGAAAATATACTCAAGTTTCCAACAATCCTGAAAATGGACTAACAACAGCTTCATAAAGCAGCCCCTTATAATTATAGGAGACTTCAAAGATTCTGGAAAACCAAACTTGCTGTGAACACCACCACACAGCCTCACTGATCTACAGTCAAGTCAAAAGAACTTTGTTTTTGAGACGTGATCTTGTGATGTTGTGTAGGCTGTCCTTGAACTGCTGGGTTCAGTTCAAGCAATCCCCCTGCCTCAGCCTCTTCAATAAGTGGGATAACAGGTGTCCATCACTACAGCCAGCTACTGTTTATTAAATTGAAAACCAAACAAACACAATAAAATGATCAATGTGTTTTAGTTAAAAAAGCAATGAGGACATGATGGCATGTGCCTGTAGACCCAGATACACAGGAGGATCACTTGAGCACAGACATTCCATACCAGCCTGGATCACACAGAGAGATCACAGCTTTAAAAATATATTATCTCATACTTATTCAGAGGGCTACTATAAAATATAGAAACATAGCATATGCTGATGAGGACATGGAGAACATGGAACTCTTGTACATCACTGATGAGAATGTAAATTGGTATTGCCATTTCAAGAAAAGAATATGGAGGCTACTCAAAAACTAAAAATAGAACTACTATATGGACCAGCAAACCCATGTCTGGGTATATACCCTAAGGAAATAAAATCACTATCTCAAAGAGACATCTGCACTCCCATGTTCATTGCAGTATAATTTATAATAGCCAAGATGAGCTGGAGAGATGTTTTAGCAGTTAAGTCTACTTGTAAGGACCTGAGTTCAGTTCCCAACACTCACATGGTAGTTCACAACCATCTATAACTCCATTTTCAGGGGATCTGATACCCTCTTCTAACCTCCACAGGCATCAAGCATACAGTAAGTGCACATACATACATGTAGGCCAAAAACACATAAAATAAAATTAATAAATCTAAAAAATAAAAATAAAACATAGAATAGTCAAGATGTAGAAAGCCTAATTGTGCATCAAAGGATGGTGGGATTAAAAAAAAGTGTGGTATATGTGTACAACTGAATACATTCAGTCTTAGAAAAGAAGAAAATCCTGTCTTTACAGTAACCTAAATGAACCTAGAGGACATTATGCTCAGCAAAATAAATCAAAGACAGACAAATAATCCATAACCATGGCTATTTACAAACCTTTAAAAAGTAGACTCATAGAAGAAAAGAACAGAATGGGGGCTGCCGGCTGCTGGAAGGTATAAGAAAATAGGAGATGTTAGTCAAAGAGTAAGATTGTGCAACTAGCTGGGCAGTGGGGGTGCACACCTTTAATCCCAGCACTCGGGAGGCAGAGGCAGGAGGATCTCTGTGAGTTCCAGGCCAGCCTGTTCTACAGAATGAGTTCCAGGGTTCCAGGACAGCCAGGGTTACACAGAGAAACCCTGTCTTGAAAAACCAAGAAAGAAAGAAAGAAAGAAAGAAAGAAAGAAAGAAAGAAAGAAAGAAAGAAAGAAAGA
>CABHPH010130432.1:2340-20858 GCA_902168325.1 Peromyscus nudipes
GATAGATAGATAGATAGATAGATAGATAGATAGATAGATAGATAGATAGATAGATAGGTAGATAATGTAAGGAAGGCTTCTGCTCCAGCTGCAACCTTAACTGATCTCCAGTTTTCATGGAAGAAAATGGTGAGTTGGTGCATGGTGGGATATAGGCTAAGAGGGAAATAAAGGTCTACTGACTGAAAGCTTGCAGCCCTAACCATGTCCACTGCTGCATCTAGCAACATTCTCTACCATCCCTGTTCATAGAGTGAATATGAAGGAAGAGAGAAAACGTCTTTACATTTTCTTGAATTTTAACTTACATTCTATATGAATAAATATGAAAGAACAGTCAGAATGTCAATAGTGAAGTCTTTGTGCTCAACAACAACACATCTTGGGCCATATTCCCACGGAAGGAGGCTATACGGCTTCATTAATGAGGTCAAGGTCACTGGTGACAGGCCAACTTACTTGGGTTCAGACGAACCCCCATCCCCAATTTGGCTACTTTTGGGCATGATTGTAATATTAAAAAGGCATTTTTAGGAAAGAGAGACAGGGGAAGGAGAGGAGGGGGATAGAAAGAAAAGGTGAACTGTGGGAAGCTTTTCCTGGGCTCAAGACTTTCGTTAGCTATTCAAAGTCAGATCCCCAGCTACCAAATGGTCAGATCCAAGGTTGTTCTGGGAAGCTCTGGGGGCCATCTGGGATATAAAATGATTTTTTTATTTTCTTAAAGATTTATTTTTTTATTTTATATACATGCGTGTTTGCTTGTATGTCTATGTGTGAACTGGATTCCTTGGAACTGTAGGTGAAGATATGAACTGCTATGAACTGCTAAATGGGTGCTGGGAACTGAACTCCAGTCATAAGCCAAAGTAGCAAATGCTCTTAACTGCTGAGCCAGCCCGCTTCTTTCTTTAAAAGAAAAAGGCATTCATGTTCCCAGATGGTCTCCAGACCATTTCAAGAAACGCATTTTCTCGCCCCCCCCCCCAGCTGAGGACCAAACCCAGGGCCTTGCGCTTGCTAGGCAAGCACTCTACCACTGAGCTAAATCCCCAAACCAAGAAATTCATTTTCAATGTCATCCTCGGCTACATATCGAGTTAGAGGCCAGCCTGCACTATGTGAACCCTTGTCTCAAAAGGAAATCTTTTTCCTTTTTTTTTGAGACAGAGTCTCGCTATATAGCTCTGGCTGGCCTCAAAATTGCAAAGATTCTCCTCCCTCTGCCTCCTGAGTGTTAGGAATAATGATATGCACCATGGCAACAGGCTGAAAATGAAGTAACCTGTTAGTTTTCTTTCACTAGGGAGTATACAGAGCCTCCTGATTACTAGAAAAATCTTTGCCCTTGTGTGGTCAACACAGCTCTCTCTCATCACAAGAAAAGGGAAGGACTTCTGCACTCCATGGTGAAGGGGGCCCGGTATTTTACGTATGGCCTGATTTTCCTGTGCACCTATGGAAACTCCAAGCGCCATTGCTCTCCAGATGTAACGAACTGATGACACTGGAGCCACGTAGCTGCTCCTTTTGTGCAACCACAACTCTCCTGAGACCAGCACTCTAATGGTCGCTGCTGTTGCTTCTGTGACAAAGTACCCAGGAAACAACTTAAGGAAGTAGAGATGCATTTTAGAATGAGGCTTTTCCATTCATCACGGCTAGGAGGCTGTGCAGAGCAGAGCTAATCACGTGGGAGAAGCAGCGAGAGAAAAGGCCCAACACGGGCCTTCCCTCTTCCACTTCCATTACAACTTCTAGGATGTTGCCACACACATTCAAGGTGCCGGTGCAGGGAAGGAGAGGGAGGGTGCAGGAGAGATGCAAGGCGGCGGTGGTGTGTAGGATCCGGTGCTTCTTGCAGGACACAGTGCAGTTTCGCTCATAGCCATAGCACCTCTTCCCATTTCGGCTCTCACCTGCATTCCTTCCTTATCTTTGTGTAGTCTCTCTCTCTCTCTCTCTCTCTCTCTCTCTCTCTCTCTCTATCTATCTATCTATCTATCTATCTATCTATCTATCTATCTATCTTGTAATGGTACCCATCCTTGCGTATATTCCTCTCCATTCCCCCGCACCACAATCCTGTCTCAAGATCCTTACATTAACTCAGCTTGATGACATGCACAATGACCATCACCTGAATGATGCTCACCTGATATTCTAGGTGATACATCTTTTGAAGGCCAGCATCAGCACCCTGCCAGTGGCAACCTGTACGTCCATTCATGTGTACTTGGTACCTAGAAATATGCTTAGTGTAACATAGGTCCTTTTTTACCTGTGTCTCAGCAAGAAGGCAATCACATAGTACCTTGTCCCTCTACTCCCTTCTCTAACCCACCAGCAAGGAATACTAACATCAGAAGAGGAAAAACCTGTCTTATTGTTGATACTGGAGGGAAATCCATAGTCTTTGGCATGTTATCATACACCTTACAAAAACCATTATTCTCTGCATGCTTTAAAATGTAACATATTAATGAGTATTTTAAGCTTTGTGAGCTTACTTAGACCAAAAGATTTTTGCAGTGAAAAAATAGTCCCAAGAGGAGGGGAAAACCTGTACCAGGGCATGGCAAGTAGAAGGTGCGCAACATTGAAAACCCAACAAAGGCAGTGGCTGTGGATTCAGGGTTTGGATTTCTCATTTTACCTTGTAAAAAGTGTGCTCAGTGCTGGGAAGATGGCTCAGCTCATAAGGCATAATGTGAAAATTGGAGCTCGGATCACTTAACATTTGTGCAGGAATGATGATAGGAAAGTAGACTCAGGGGATCCCCAGGTCAAGCTGGCTAGAATTGGTGAGCTCCAGATTCAGGAAAAGACCATGTCTTGATAAATAAAGTAGAGAGCAACTGAGGACAGCACCTGATTTCAGCTTCTACACACACATATTCACATATATATGACAGTATGAATAAATGCTTGTGGATGAACAGACATACAAAAATGTGCTCACACGAACATTGTTTAACATCTCTCAGAATTGGCTTATCCAGGTTAGGGCAATATGTTTATATCTGCATGACCTTAGACCTCAAAATATGTGACTGCAGGACATAAGGTCAGGGCTAATACAAGGAGCAATTGTGAAACCCATTTCTGATATTAAGTAAATAAGGCTAGTGAGTACAGAGGAGAGGTGAGGGTGGGCTATGATAGGTTGCTCTAGACACCTCATTCTGCCCTTCCTCATTGTGGTTCACCTTGGCACATATACCACCTCTCTAATCTCTGATTTCACACCTGAGAGGAGAATCACAGAGTACTTTACATGACTTCAGTGAGTTTTCTCAATTGTCCTTGATTCCTTGATTGCCACTTGGCATCACTTTCCAGACAATCCTTCTCCAATAGTGTCCATTTCCTAACCAGGTTGGTGACTCCCTGGGTGGTGTGATGAAGGATAGCTGTGACCTGGAGACAAGGTACAAGGGCTCCACTGCTGCTGGGCAGGAACCTCTCTGGGCTAGGATCTGTTGCAATCAGTTCATATGGGGATGCTTCCAATATCCAGAGGGGTTTGAAAAGGGGTGAGATTAGGCCATGGTGCTTCTCTGATGGTTATAAGGTGCCTGAGTTTGTGGGTGAGAAGTTCCATGAAGTCCTCCTAGGGCACAGGTTTTCCTCGGCTCACTCTGAAGGAACAAGAGCACCATGCTTCCCTGGCTGGAACTTCTCCTCGCTATTGTGTGTCTCCTGGTCCTGGGAGTCAATGTGTGGGTTCTCGTCGACCATCTCCTTACTATTGACGTGCCTCCCACCATCACGCACCCCCTGAAGTTTCGGATTCTGCACTATCTCTTTCATCTGACAATAACATGGGTAAATTTTGTTTCTTAATAATCATTTCCCACCAGGGTAGACAGAACTTCAACCTGAGGAAAGAATTTTGCCAAGATGCACGTAGTTTAACAGCCAGTGTGTGTTAGTCAGTAATGATATGCCAGGCGTGGTATTGAAGGCTTGCTAAGGACATCATGGCTATTAAGTGAGCTGTATGCACCCTCTCTTTACTTTCAACAAGAATAAGCAGCAGGGAAGAAACCAGGGAGTTGATTTCTAATGAGAAACAGTCTGAGACCCTTACAACTGCCAGATATTAGATTGGGAAGGTGGAGTCTTTGGTGACTGTCTGGGTCCTTACCTGGCTGGCTAAAATACTTCTGATTCTTCATCAGTAAAACAAGAGCTTTCAGTTAGGGATTTGTGAGCCCATGAGGTGTGTTAGAGTCTATGGTTGTTGATCAGTTTGGAATTGTTAGGGACAGCCGTCAGGAGCTAGAGCCTAGGTTTTTAATATCTCCCAAGCAAGGGTTGCTGCTAGTTAAACTTAGTTTGTTATAGAGTTGGGGAGGGCAGAAGAAAAGTCTTATTCTGTCTTAAGTTCAGTCCTGGGTTACAGGAAACTAAATAGACAAAAGAAAATTTAACTTAAGAATAACTTGATATATTAATAGCTTTATGTGACCTGGGACAAGGAGTGGGGGCTTTCTACTGTGCAAACTATTAAGAAGTGGTTAGCCTGAGGGCTTAGAAGACCTTTGCACCAAACTGGAGAAGTGACTCGGTGGTTAGAAGCAGATGCTGCTCTTGCAGAGGACCTGTATTCAGTTTCTAGCACTCACATAGTGGCTCACAATCATCTTTAATTTCAATTCCAGGGTATCTTCTGGCCTCCATGGGAACCAAGCATGCACACGGTACACATACATGCATATAGGCAAAACACAGATTCACAAAAAATAAGATTTTTTCTAACTTAAAAAGACATTTAAACAAAGAAAGTTGAATTTAAAAAGGCAAAGGAGTTTAAGATTTGGGTGTGACAAATAAACCCCAATAGTTTATTAAGCAGAACTCTGGAAGTGTTTGTTGAGTTCATGCATCTTCCCATCAGTGCAGATGGATGTAAATCTAGGTCATTCTGTTCCTTGTATAGGAATATGTTGAGATAACTTCCCAGAGGAGCAGGCTCATGAACTCTGCTGCCCTCAGTACATCCAAGGAAAGACGACCAATGCCATCTTTCCAGTAGAGATTGTGAAGGCTTTGTGTAGGGACCATCCAAAGCCCCCACTGTCTTCTAAAGTCATCAGTGCTTCTCCTACAGAGGGAAGAGTGCATGGGACAGTACAGTATGGATCAAATATAGCAAAAGAAGTCTACTGCTATGCCTTGCTTCAGTGACCATGAATGTGTTAAGAAGTGACAGCTAACTCATTAATTCAGTGACAGCCTCAGCCCTACAGTGGTCACAGAGCTGATCTATTTATTATGGAAAGACATACATAGCTCTTAGGTTCCAGGTTCACTTTTTGTCCCCTTGGGAATTACAGTGGTCATGACCTCAGGCTTATTGGTAGTCCCATCCCCATCAACTGTGTTCGTCACATTTAAAGAGTATCATGATGTCACTGCCAAGGACATGGTTGATGGTCAAGAAATGAAGGGAAAGGCAGCCAACCTTTTCCAGGTTTATTCTGTGATGATTTCTAAAACTTACTCCCTTTATTCCAATCAGACAAGCCTGAAACAGATGATAGTTGCTCTCTACTTCAAGAGTGAGGGAACTATAAAGAAGGGTATAGCCAATTTCCCTGAAGTACAAAGTTTGGGGAAGCAGCGAGGGCTGGACACAGGCTTTATAGCTGCAAAGACTGTGAGGAGGGTGCTGTGACAAGTTCTGGACCAAGCCCAGGCTTTGCTGTGGACGCTGAAGAAGAGACTAGCAGAGTCATATGGAACTAGGACCAGGAAGAGTGGCTTTCCTCATACTCTTTGAAGGAACGGGCGAAGCTATCATCAAAGGCTCCACTGTTGCATGGAAATCAGATGCAGCATGGTAGAAATGAGCTGAGATTGGAATAGAACCAAGCTATTGGGTCACAGGTCTTTTCTAGAAAGGCAACCAGGAAATTCTGTCTGCAAGGAGGTATGGCTCTTCTTTCCTTACTACTTACATCTCCCATGCCCTAGATCTTCATGAACAGCTTTGGATATTCATGAATCTTGGGAGAAACCAGTTTTATCACATTCAAATGGGAGTTTTATGGAAAGTCCACAGTTGAGATAGACAGCAGCATGGGCAGTGTCTGAAGGGTGGAAAGGACAGAGGAGTCATGAAAGCCCCCAACTGCTCTCTCTTTCCCACAGGGGACTATACTTGAGAAGATGAACATTTGCTCCATGCCCTACTTTTCCTGCTTTGTACAAGACATCTTTGTGTCAAAGAAGAGCCTTGGTGTGCTTGTGAAGGACCTGCGTTTCGGCACAATCCCTGTGAGACTCTTTCAGCCCAAAGCGGCCTCCTCCAAGCCCCGGAGAGGCATCGTCTTCTTCCATGGAGGGGGTGCAGTGTTGGGCAGCCTAGGTGAGAAACATCCCTGTAGTACAGAGATAAAGAGAGGCGCCTCACAACCTCCACAACCCCATTCACTTTTTCATGAGTATCTCTTTGGAGGGAGTCAAAGGAAGCAGCCATTGGAGCTCCTTTTGTGGGAGGCAGATTAAGACTGAAGGTCATGTCAGTCAAAGGGACTGTTGCCTCCATGACAATGTTTTCTACAATTTGATATCTCTGTTGAGGCAGGGGCAGTGATTGCCTAGTGGGACTTCCAGGGAATTAGGTATGATGCCAACCTCCCATCCCCTTTGTCCCACAACGGTCCCAAATATATTTATTGTTCTCAGATCTTCTGGATCATCTTGGTCCAAACCCATCTTCACTTGCTCACCCCCTCCAGCCCTGCATCTAAGAGTGGTCCCACTGCTCCATTGTCAACAGCCTGGCTGGTCATCTTTCCACACCAAACAGATCTTTAAAAACACAATTCAGGGCTGACCATTTGGCATTGGGCAACCAATTGATGTTCTCTTCCCTGGAGAAGACTATTTCTCTTGATCTCAGCATTCTTTAACTGCCTGTACTGTTTTGTGTAGGGTTGAGGCCTGGTGGGCTTTCCCCAGTCTAGGTTAGCATGTCTCTTGTCATCCAATACCAAATGGACAGCCCTGAAAACATACATACAAGTAGCATTATACAGACTGAGCAGGCTGTATCCATATTTAGGAATATATTTGCATATACATACATGTATGTAACAACAATTCATGAAAAAAAGAGACCACGTATATTAAAGAGCAAGAAGGGGTAGATGGGGGTGGGTGCTGGGAAGAGGGAAGGGAATTTTTTTTGTTTTTTGGTTTTTTCAAGACAGGGTTTCTCTGTGTAGCTTTGCGCCTTTCCTGGAACTCACTTGGTAGCCCAGGCTGACCTCGAACTCACAGAGATCTGCCTGCCTCTGCCTCCCGAGTGCTGGGATTAAAGGCGTGTGCCACCACCGCCCAGCCGGGAACATTTTATCTAGAGATTCTCCCTGGACTCTGAAGTCAGACCCTGGACCAGTGGATCCATTCCCGATATCTTGTCACAAAGCTTACGTTGCCGATAGTGATTTTGGTCCCCAAAATGTTTCCTTGCTTGCTCTCTGTCTTCTCCCACTCAGAGTGGAAACATCAAGAGTGTAAGGGAAACCTGTGCTGTAGCTATCCATGGATTCTCGGAGTCTAGAGAACAAGACTTAGTCCCTCCCCTCCTTGGCCTGCCAAAGTAGGAGCTGGACCTTGCAGAACACAAATGGGAGGGTGGTGGTTTCAGGTCGGACAACGTAGGCCCAGAATAGGAACTGAATGAGTCACAGCATCTCAGTATGTCTAATCAAACAGTTTCTCCAATAAAGTAAGACTTGAGGTCAGGACCAAGGGATGGGAGGAGCCAGTGCTCCATAACTGGAGATCTGGGTGAGGTGAGGAAGGCCTGGGCCCTAGACTGCAAAACAAAAGACTCCAGAAAGTCAGTCACTAGGACCAACAATATTACATTTCAAGACAATATTAAGAAAAAGATGGTTCAGAGGTTTGGAGTGCTCACTGCTCTTACAGTGGAGCCTGGTTCGGCTCCCAGTGAGTACATCAGGCTGTTCGCAAGTACCTGCAACTCCAGCTCCAGGAGACCTGACCCCTTCTGACCACCGCACTCCCCATGTTCAGACACCCCCCCTCCACACAATCTACATAATTAAAACAACAAACTCATTTGAAAAGACTAGGGGGGGAAATTCTATAAAGAGCAAAGAGTTCAGATGAAAACAGAAACTAACAGAGCCGAGTGCCTTGGACAAACACAAAGTAGGAGCTTATTCTTAATATTTTTAGTTTTTATTTAATTATACTGGATTGCATAAGACCATTTTTATACAACTATATAATATACTTTGAACATACCCCCTCTGTATACCACTGTCTTCTGCCCTCTCACCCCTCTCATTTGCTCCCTAGGCTACTTTAATTAAATTTAACTTAATTTCCAATTTTATAGATATATATTATAAATCTATATGAAACCTTGTACTCACAAATGAAAGACAATGGGTGACATCTGTCTTTCTGAGACTGACTTAATTCACTTAATATAATTATCTCCAGTTGTACTCATTTTCCTGCAATCAGCTTAACTTCAAATCCCACTGTGTATATGTAGCTCATTTTCCTTATTCATTCCTCTGCTGTCGGACATCCAGATTGGCTTCCTAGTTTAGGTATCGTACATAATGCTGCAGTAAACACTGGTGTGCAAGCCATCTCTGCTAAATACCCAGCAGTGGTACAAGTGGGCCATATAGAAGATCTACTTTTAATGTTTTGAGTAATTTCCGTACTAGGCAGATTAGTTCACATTCTCACCAACAGTGTTCGAGGGTCCCTTGTCTGCATGCATCCTCTCTAGTATTTGTTGTCATTTCTCCCTCTCTTCCTTCCTTCCTGCCCTCCTTTCTTCCTTTCTTTTTTGAGACAGAATCTTACCGTGTAGGCCTGGCTATCCTGGATCTCACTATGTGGCTCAGGCTGGCTTTGAAGTCACAGAGATCCTCCTGCCTCTGCCTCAGCTGAGTGCTGGGTTTCAAGGCATGCACCACCACACCTAGTTCCATGTTTATTGTCTTAATGATGGACGTTCCGACTGAGGTGAGGAGGGATTTCAAGTGAAGTCTGAATTTGCTTTTCTCTGACGTCTGGTGAAGTTGGACATTTTTTCATGTTTATTGGCCATTTGTAGAATGAATTGTCTGTCTCATCAGCCCATAGATTGGCTGGATTGGCTGATTTCTCATTCAGTTTTTAAAAATTCTTTGTATATTTTAAACAGTAATTCTCCAGTAGATGCACAGTTAGGAAAGATCTATTCTGTAGGCTGTCTCTACATTCGTCTCCTTCACTGTGCAGAAACATTTTAAATTTTAATTTTATGAAATCCCATTTGTCAATTTTTGACATTATTTCCTGAGCACCTGGGCCTTGCTCCAAATGTCCTTGTCTGTGTGGACATTTTAAAGAGTTTCCCTACGTTTTTCTCTATGAGTTGTAAATGAAGCGTGGGCAAGTGGAGGAGGAGAAGATGTAAGCTATTTCCACTGACCTCACCAGAGACACCTGCTGCAACAAAACAAAATTCTAAAAGTTTGCTCATCATGACATATTTTGGCACTAATTTTGACTTTTTAAAATGCTACATCAAATGTTGTTTACCTGGCCCCACGATTTAGCACCCACTGTGATGTCTCATCTGTCTCACTCTTGTCCTAATAAGTCTAAAAAAAGCAAGTAACATATGCAAAGCTCTGAAACAGGAATTACTTGAAGGACTTGAAGAGAAAGATGTCTAGGCAGGTCCTAGGGTTCGGGACAGAGTTAGCAGAGTCTCCATATTGTCTGTGTAAACTCCTCTTGAGGCCTTTAAGGGCACGCACATCACAGACCCTCTTCCTAGCCTGACACAGTTCCTCTCCTAGGTGGATCCAGCCATCCCTACTTTAAAAGTCCTCAGATAAAACTGATGTGCAGTCTTCAAACCTTGTGGAGTAGAGTAACTGACAGAGAAGCTGACTAGATAGCTCAGATCAGACCCTCTCCCCCCAGGAGTGTTGGCCTCCAAGTCTACTTTGATCCTCTGCCCAACAATGTAGCTGGTATGTACTCACCTAGTAAGCACCCATAAATATTAGAATTGTCTGGTGTCATTTAGAGATTCATGATGCCTGCTTGGCACAGCTCAGAGATTGTTATCCAATGAGTGGTGGTAGCCTGGACATAAGATGAACACAGACTGATAAGGGTCCTTGTATACCAAGGGAATGGGCTAAATCAAAAGGAGTTCTGTTTTGGGACCTGTGTAAAGATATGCTACATACTAATGCCAGTGGACCTACCTCCTACAACTTCAAATGTAGCACCATACTAATCCAAATCGCCCATCTACTCATCATTTGTTTCCTAATCAAATAAGTACATGAATCTCTTTTGAGGCAGGGTCTCTTGTAGCCCAGGCTAGCATCCAATTTGCTATGTAGCTGAGAATGACTTGAACTCCTGATCATCTAGACTCTATATTCCAAGAGCTGGGATCACAAGCACGTGCTGCCATACTCAGCTCAATATATGAAATTCTTATTATTCCCAGGCTAATCCTCCAAAAGTGCTTTACCCTTGTTTTTGTTCATTTAGAACCTCAAAATTTCCTGGTCTTCAGTTTCCCCACTGTAAAATTAAACTATGAGCCTCAAAGTCCACTTATGCCCCCAACATTCAAGAAATTAAGTCAGATGTCTGGCTTTGCCTTGTCCTGGTGGTCTGAGTCACTTCAGAGGGGGCACGTCTAGGAACAGAAGTATCATTTCCGTGGTCTCCATCTCAGCTGCTTCCCTGGGGCTGTGGTGCGGTGTTCTGGGCACTCTTCATACAGTGCACTATGCCTGCTATTCTCTTGCAGACTGTTACCATAACGTGTGTACGTTCCTGGCTCGAGAGACAGACTCTGTGCTGCTGTCAGTGGGGTGAGTAGTCTCAGACGGTGGGTGGCTTATCCATAGAGCAGGGGAAAATACAGGAGTGGCAGTCCTAGATGTCTTTGTCCCTAGAGAAGCTCTCACATGTGACCACAGCACCATACAAGTGAGAAAAGGTCTGGAAAGCCACTCATCATTGATGATTGAGTGAGGTAGCCATGGTGGCAATTAATTACTCTTATTCACTTTTTTATGCTATTGCAAATACCAAAGAAATAACTTAAAAGGGGAAGAATTTATTTTGACAACAAATTCTAGAAACTTCATTCAGTCTATGACCAACTTGCTTCACTGCTATTCTGTAAGGCAGAATATTCTCAAAGCAAGAGAGCATAATACATCAAATATGCTCATCTTGTGGTAGCCAGGAAACAAAGACAGAAAGGGCCAGAGACAAGGTACCATTCAAAGACAACCCACCCCCAGAGATTTATATCTTACAATTAGGCCCACATTCCAATAATGCCATCAAATTATAAACCCTTAAATGAATTATCCCATCAATGATGTCAGTCTTCCACAGTCTAGTTACATCTCAATGATTTGATCCACATCCAGGGAATAACTTGCCAGCATAAACTTTTTGAGGGGGACTTTATATATCTACATAATAGTATCCCACCCCTGCACATCCAAGGGTCATGGTCAACTCATCACGTAAAATGTATCTAGTGCAAGAGTCCCCAAAGTTTAATAGTTTCAGCCCTGTTAAAAGGTTCAAGTCTATAGTCTTCTGAACCTTGGCCCAATTATCAGCTGTGAATTGTCACAAATTAAAACAGCAAATTGCATTCTTCCAACATACAACAGCATAGAGCAAACATCCTCATTCACAAAAGGAATAATTAGTGTCATAGGGGGAAAAGCTGGGAACAAGAAAGACGAAAACACAGCAGGGCAAACATTAAGTCTTATAATTCCATAGTTTCATTTCCAAAGTATTTGGGCAGTCATAGTTCTATAGTCCTGCTGGTTGAAGTCTACTTGGCCTCCCCTTAGCCTCCATCTGCTCTTTGTCTATGGTGTTCTTCGGCATATTGTTCAAATTCATGGCATCTCCTATTTCCTCAGGTCTCCACTGGAGTTTAGTCATTACCTTGCAGGTTTACATATTCCTTCTCATGGGCATGGTGCAGGGACACCAACTATCTCATGCTTTACTTGGCCTCCCAGGCTTACCTTTGAACCTGGGTGGAAGCCTCCACAACCCAGTGACTACATTTCACATGCTTGCATGCCCAGTATTGTGTGGATGATGCCTTGGTTGCCATCAGCTACAACACTACCTGGGCTCCCTTAGAACATGGCCATGTTGGACTTTGAGTGTCTGGGCAACTAACAATAGGGAATGAGTCCCGGGAAGACAATTTTCTAGGTGAACTAGTGCAAGCTGGGTACCCTGGCAGTACTATATTTTCAAGCAAAAGTCTTTCAAATGAGTTTACAATTTTATCCTGGAGTCTGTCACGGGTGAGGTAGATCTAATATCTAAGAAGCCCTGGAGGACTCCAGTAAAAAGCATTTGATTGATTTTTTAAATTTATTTAAGGTTTTAGTGTGTGTGTATATCTGTGAGTGCATGCACACATGTGGTTGTGGTTGTGCAAAGAGGTCAGGAGAGGCCGTAAGATCCCTTGGGGCTATAGGCATTTGCAGGACACCCACTGTTGGTGCTGGGATCTGAACTCCAGTCATTATGATTGAGCAGCATTCACTCTTTCCCACTAAGCTGTCTCTATAGCCCATTGATTTGTTTTTCATTGTGCTAAACCATTTTACAACCTCAACCTCCAAGTCAACAGCTTTTCTGCCAAACTATACGTTTTCTTTCTGTTCTATTTTTCACCCATAGTTCTCACTGGCTAAGTGTGCTGGCAAGATATCCCAGAGGGTAAAAGTGCTTACTTCCAAAGCAGTACCACTTCTGATAACTACTGGAAAATGAATTAAATTATGAATCCACCAGTAACTGAACCATTAATAATGTTGGAAACTTCATGGTATGATAATCTCTCAATGACAACTGAATCAACCACCTGGGCACTAAGATTTGAACAAAGAAGTCTTTTAAGTGATCATCTGAACCATGTGATATTAGGCAATATTACATAACCATTTAGAACCACAACGGTATGCCAAGATAAGGGAATCTTAACAGGATAAAATTCAGGAACTGAATTTTGGCAGCTTCTTCAAACTCACCCGGGGGAAATAGGGATGAGTGTCTTCAATTGCTAGGGTCATGTGGAAGAGGTAATCAAGTAGACTCTTGGGTGAGTAGAGGATACAATTCACAGAAATTCCTGCTGTGCTGTGGTAGTATTTTATTTGTGCTCTAACAAATAAAACTTATCTGGGGATCAGAGGACAGAGCCAGCCACTAGATTGGCACACACCCTTAATCCTATCACTTGGGAGGCAGAGATCCCTCTGGATCTCTGTGAGTTCAAGGCCACGCTGGAAACAGAGCCAGGCGTGGTGGCACACACCTTTAATCCCAGCATTTGAGATCTCACATCTTTGCTTGGGAAGGACACACACCTTCAGTCCCAGGAAGTGATGGCAGGAAGCAGAGAGGCACATAAGGCACGAGGACTAGGAACCAGAGACTTTTGAGCAGTTCAGCTGAGATCCATTCCAGTGAGGATTCAGAGGCTTTCCGTCTGAGGAAAAAAGATCAGCTGAGGAGTTGGCAAGGTGAGGTTGGCTGTGTGGCTCGTTCTGTCTCTCTGATCTTTCAGAATTTACCCCAATATCTGGCTCCAGTTTTTTCTATTTGTAAGACCTTTAAGATTCATGTTACACAATACTGATGTGCTGTCCTCTGTCTTCCTTCTATAGGTACCGAAAGCTTCCTCACTGCCGTCATCCTTTCTCTCTATTGGATTGCCTGAATGCCTCCATTCACTTCCTGAAGTCTACAAAAGCCTATGGGGTGGATCCCTCCCGGGTTTTGCTCTGCGGAGACAGCATTGGAGGTGCGGCTGTAGTTATTATCACCCAGACCTTGGTGGGCAGAGCAGATCTTCCCAAGATCCGGGCTCAGATCCTGATTTATCCAGCCCTCCAGGCATTGTATTTCCAGTCCCCGTCAAAGCTGCAGAATGCAAATATTCCATTCCTCACCAAAGACTTCATGATGAACTGTCTTTGTAGATATCTGGCCATTGACCCCTCCTGGAAAGATGCCATATTGACAGGTGCCTGTTTGCCCCCAAGTGTTTGGAAGAAGTATGAGAAATGGCTAAGCCCTGACAACATCCCTAAAATGTTCAGGAGCAAATACCAGCAACCAGAGTCACCGGCACCTTTTAATGAGGCTGCCTACCTAGAAACCAAACACACTATGAATACAGATATTTCTCCCCTCATAGCAGATGACAAAATCATTGCTCAGGTTCCTGAGGCATTCATAGTGACCCTTCAGTGGGACTTTATCCGTGATGATGCTTTGCTCTACAAGAAGCGCTTGGAAGACCAAGGGGTTCCTGTGACCTGGTACCATGTAGATGGCTTTCATGGCTGTGTTGCTTTATTTGATAATACGTTTTTCTCTTTCCCCTGTTCCTTCGATGTCGTAAATGCCGTGGCCAGTTATATAAAGGGCTTATGACTGCAGCATGATGGGAGAACAATTGTCTGGCATGCACAAGACCCCACTCTAATCCACAGCAGGGAAGAAAGATGGAAAAAAAATCAAGGAACAAAAGATAGGAGATATCACATCATCCCTGGTACCTTGAATGAGAAAGGTCAAGGAGAATTTTGCCACAACTGAGGCTAGGGCTGAGTCTTATTTTTTTAACCCTTTCTTTTATTCTTTTAATGTACAAGATAGTGAATTTTGTTACATTTCATACACACATATTCTAAACTTTGCTTTTCTTTGATGTACATACTATGTCTTGTTCCCCACTCCAAATCCCCAAATTGATTCCCATATTCCCTCCTATTTTCAAGCCATATATGTATGTCATGTGTATGTGTGTGTGTGTGTGTGTAACATTTTTTCTCTATGCATTTGTTTGTTGATAAGAATCATAGCTCTTGTACATACCGCTACAGTTAGCATGCATGAGCTGTTGTGTCTATAGTATGCTGACTTAGACTCCCTTGGGTTTATACCCTGGGGTGGTATATTTGCATTACAAGGAAGATCTATTTCTTAGCTTCTTGTGAAATCTCCATATTGATTTCTGTAGTGGCTGCACTAATTCAACCTTACCACCAACAATATATGAGTTTTTTTCTACATCCCCCCATCTGCATCAGCATTTGTCATTTTACATGATGTATGTATCCATCTGTGTGTGTGTGTGTGTGTGTGTGTGTGTGTGTGTGTGTGTTTCTTACTGTTTAGCACCGACTGACCTGGAATTTTCTGTGTAGACCAGGCTGACCTCAAACTTAGAGTTTTGCCTATCTCTGCCTTCAGGTGTGCACCACGACTCCCAGCATATCATTTATTTCCTAATGGTTCTGACTAGGGTGGGATACAATCTCATGTAATTTTTATTCGTGCTTTGCTGATGACCAAAATGTTGATTCGTTTTCAAATACTTATTGGACACTTATGCTCTTTGAAAAAAAGATTGTTTAATTCATCTTCCCCTTTATTGATTTGATGATTTGGATTTTGGCTGTTTATCTTTTGAGTTTCTTAGGTATTTATTTTAATCCCCTGTTGAATATATAGTGGACAAAGATTGCTTCTAATTATGTACACTGCCTAATGACGCTGTTGATTTCTTCTTGTGCTGTGTGAAGCTTTTCAGCATTGTGCAATCCCATTTGACAGCTGCTGTTGTTCCCCTTAGGGTACTGGAGTCCCTCTCAAATGCCTTGGCTGTGCCTGTATCTTGTGTTATCTCTGTTTTCTCAAGCAGTTTTGATGCTGGAGATCTGAAAGTCTTTGACCTATACTGAAGTGATAATGGTTTAGGAGTCATGGGGATCCAATTTCCTTCTCATACATGTGACTATCCAATTTCCCCACTTCCATGAAGTGGCTATGTGCCTTTGCACCTTAGTGGAAAATCAGGTGGGTTGATTTGGGATTTGTGGTTTTTGTTTGTTTGTTTACTTGGTTTGTTCAGACAGGGTTTACTATGTAGCCCTCGCTGGCCTGTTACTTATAATGTAGTCAAGATTGACCTCAAACTCACAGCAGCTCTCCTGCCTCAGCTCTCCAGTACTGAGATTACAGGCCTGCACCTCTACACTCAGCTTGGTTTTTCAAGTAGGGATGATTTAACTTCTTTCCAGTTCTTTTTTTTTTTTCTTTTTTTTTTTTGTTCCTCTTGCCTTGGTGCTCTCAATAAGACTTCAAGCAGCACAATGAACAGAATGGAGAGGGTGGGCACACTTCTATCATTCCTGATTGAAAAAGAAATGCATTCAATCCTTCCCCCATGCAGTGCAATTCTGGCTGTGGTTTTGTCATGTGTAGACTTTATTATGTTGAAGCATACTCTTTGTATTTGTAATTTCTTCAGGGATTCATCGTGAATGGATGGTAGACTTCGTCAAAGGTCTTCTCTGAATATATTGAGGTGATCATGGGATTTCTGTCCTGACTCTATTTTTTAATGTATTTCTGAAATATTTATTCTTAATGTGCTAGGATCGCTGAGTCTATTTATGTGCTGTGTTGCTTTTATTGATTGGCGTATGTTTAACCATCTTTGCACTCCTGGGTTGAAACCAACTTGATCATCATAGGACCTTTTTGATTTGTTAACTCAGTCTGCAAATATTTCCGAGAAGTTTCACAAACATGTTTACTGGGGAAATTTTTCCATAATATTCTGTTTTTGTTGCATGTTTATCTGGTTTGGACATGAGGATAATAATTTGACACGGTTTGACATGGTTCCTTCCTTTTCTGTTTCATGGTGCAGTTTGAGGAGCATTGGTCTTAGGTCTTCTATAATGCACCTCTTTTATTAACTGGGAGATTACCACATCAGTTTTTCACTATATGACACTTCAGTCGCATTGTTCATTTATAGATCTGTATAAATTGTTCATATCATCTTGATTTAATTTCGCTAGTTTAGATGTGTCTTAGGAATTTGCCCATTGCTTCTAGATTTTCCAGGATTTCAAAGATCTCTCTAGTAATCCTCTGAATTTCATTGTCATCCATTAATGCCTCTTTTTCCATCTCTGGTTTCATTGAATTATTGTTTTTTTATTAGTTTGACTAGGTTTTTGTTGATCTTGTTTTGAAAAACAAATCCAGCTGTTTCTTTTGTTCATTCTCTGACTTGTTCTTTATCTCCACTTCATTATCATTTACCAGGATTTTATTATTATTTTTATTCTTTCTTTCCATCTAGTTGTTTTGGGGTTTGGCTCATTCTTACTTTTCTAAGAACCTTTCTTTCTTTTATGAACTGTGTTTTCTCTTGTGCTCTTGTGATGGAGGCCGCCCTTTTCCTTCCTGTATGTGTGATATTCCTTTAGGCTTTTTTTTTTTTTTTAATAATACTGGCTTATTAGTGATGTGTCCTGGACTTGTGTTTGTCTTCCTTACTGTTCCAGCTGGTACTAATGGAACCTTTCTGGAGACAGTGCTTGTGGTTGACAGTTGATTTTTTTTTTTTTTTTTAGAGCTTGAAATGCATCATGCCAGAATTTGCTGGCTTTTAGGGCTTCTGTTGAGAAGCCTTCTGTTGTTCTGATGGTTTTCCTTTAGGAACTGAGGTGGCAGTTTTTCTCTCAGCTTCAATGCTGTTTCTGCAGTGACTATTTTAAGTCTAGAGAAGTTCTCTTCTGATTGTGTGTCCTTGGGATTTTAAATGCCTCCTGTATTGGGATAGCTAGTACTTTTCCTAGATTTGGAGTGTTTCTGTTATATTTTCATTAGATAGATTTTTATGCCTTTAATTTTTTTGTTGTTGCTTTGTGTTTTTTATTTTTATCTGAGACAGGGTGTGTGTAACCCTGGGTAGTCCTAGCTGTCCTGGAACATCTTCTGTAGACCAGGCTGGCCTCCAACTTAGAGATCCGCCTGCCTCTGCCTCCCAAGTACGGGGTTTAAGAGGGTGCACCACCACTGCCCTGCTATGTGCCACCACCTCCCACATGCCTTTAATTTTGATCTCAGCTCCTTCTACCCATAAATTGCTAGGTTTGATCTCTTGATCACGTGCCAGGGTTCTTGACGTTTGTGGATGTTTATTTTTTAATTTCTAGACCGAGGTCCTATTTTCTTGGCCTTACCTCCCATGCTTGTTACTCTTCCCTCTGTTGGATCTGGTTTCTTAAGAATGCTCAGCACTGTAGTTGGATTTACTGAGTTTTTCATTCTCAATATACATTCCCCCCCACCCCAAATTTCAACTTCCTTGCTGAAGTTCTCAGATACAGGGCTGAAACTCAGAGATATTGGTGACTTCCTCATCTAGACCTTGAATTCACTTCCTCATTCTATCTGCTTGTTTATGTCATCATTGATGTCATTAATCTCTCTCTCTCTTTCTTTCTTTCTTTCTTTCTTTCTTTCTTTCTTTCTTTCTTTCTTTCTTTCTTTCTTCCTTCCTTCCTTCCTTTCTCTCTCTCTCTCTCTCTCTCTCTCTCTCTCTCTCTCTCTCTCTCTCTCTCTCT
>CABHPH010130432.1:20868-33341 GCA_902168325.1 Peromyscus nudipes
TCTCTCTCTCTCTCTCTCTCTCTCTCTCTCTCTCTCTCTCTCTCTCTTTCTTTCTTTCGAGACAGGGTTTCTCTGTGTGACCCTGGCTGTCCTGGAACTCCCTCGGTAGACCAGGCTGTCCTCGAACTCACAGAGATCCGACTGCCTCTATCTCCCAAGTGCTGGGTTTAAAGGGGTGCACCACCACTGCCCTGCCTTTAATCTCTCTTACAGTTGGGTTTTGATTGGTTCTCTGGTGCTTCAACCACTTACGTGGAGTTGCTCGTTGGAGAGCTGCCACGCTTTCAGCAGTCGTGCTGCCACTTTTCCCGTTTCTTTTTTCTTTGCTGCAACTTTTTTCAACCTCTTGGAGTGGCTGCATCTTCTGGTTTCATCTGGTCAGCAGCATTCTCTTGAAGTTTCAGTCCCCAATCAACCTGTCAGAGTACAGAAAAGAACCCACTGTAATAACAACACTACCAAATTAGATGTAGAAATAGACTTAAAACTGACTAAAGCCAACTGCTATAACACCAGTGACTACAGAAATGCAAATGGATAATGTCAACTGTGGGACAAAACAATTAACTGTGATAAAAGTGATAAATGAATGAAACAAAGGAAAGGGGGAGGGAAAGAGGAAACAGGACAAGGATAGAGGAAAAAGTATGAAGAAGCGAAATGCAGAAAAGACAAAGAAATATAAGAACAAGAATGGTGGTGGTGGGGGGGAATCAAGAGATTAAACATCTCATTGCACAATAAAGAAAAATGAAGCCGAGTGTGGTGGCACACACCATTAGTCCACACTCAGGAGGTAGAGGCAAGCAGATCTCTGAGAGTTCGAGGCCAGCAGGGTCTACAAAGCAAGTTCCAGGACAGCTAGGGTTACACAACAGAAACTCTGTCTTGGGAAAAAATTGTAACAAGGATGCTGAAGTGTAGCTCTCCACAATGGAGGGTTTCTGGCGGGGGTGGGGTGGGGAAGGACTCAGTTTTCTTTAAGGGGCTGTCTACTAGGAGTCTGACCATGCTCCAGTGAGTGTATGGGCAATACAAATGGGACTTGTGAGGTTTTATTTCTTCTCCTTTTCTTTGGGGGGGGGAGCAGGGAAGCTGCAAGGGTGGGGGCAGACCTGGAAGGACTGGGAAGTGAGTGTGATGGGGTCCATGATGCAAAATTCCCAAATTATCAATAAAAATATTATGCTGGAAAAAAAGAAAAAATTGTCTTTGAGCCTTTGTGTAGGTCCATTATTAAATTTATATTAATTATTTCCAAGACAGGATCTCACTATGTAGCTCTGACTGTTCTGGAACACATTATGTATACTAGACTGGCCTGAAACTCACAGAGTTCCACCTGCCTCTGCCTCCCCCACTAAACCCAGCTTTAAATTTTTATTAATGAGACTAGGAACCCCAAGAAGGGAACCTAACTTCTCTTGTATTATATGATGACCACAAAAGGATTCCCCCAAATTCCTGTAACAATGCATGATATCTCAAGATGTAGCTCTCAGATACTGCTCTGGCACCATGCCTGCCTGCCTGCTGCCATGCTCCCTGCCATGATGCTCATGGACTCACCCTCTAAAACTCTAAGTCCCAAATAAAGTCCTTCTTCTATAAGTTGCCTTGGTCATGCTGTCTTATAACAGCAATAGAAAAGTAACTAAGACATCCACCCTTAGTTTGGCGTGGAAAGAAAATCTCACAGTCAGAATTTTCCAAACCCTGGCTGGGGCAGGAAACATCACAGATTATAGAAATGGTTCCTTTCAATACCTGACCCATTTACCTTTTAGTTTTGCAACTGACTAACATTTCCATGGCTTAACTTTACTATCAGGTATGATAAGAGACTATCTATCTCTTATCTCTGGGGTAATTTACCGAATAAGCTATCGCCTGGGATCCTGTGCCTTTGCCCTTGTTTTATCCCTATGTCTTCTAAGGTTACAAACTGCCCAGAGCCTCTTTTTTAAAAGTAAACTACTAGAACTTGCAAAATCACACAACAAAATTAATTGGACCAGAAGTCTATACATCTCAATCAACTTCTATAGAGCTAGCACAGCCATTTTCAAGCTGTTGGTACTTCACAGTGGACTTCACACTTTCACTATAAAATATGTTTTATGTATTTACCTATTACCAAAAAAAAAAAAACAATCAAAAATCCATGACAGAGTTGAAACTTGAAAAGCTTTATATCCTTTTTTATAACTCACGCGCCCTTGAGGACGGCACTCAGTTCTTCCTCAATATTTACCCTTTCTTGCTCTCCTTTCTACATACTATATTGTACTTACATGTACATTTGCCTGAATATGTACATGTATATGTATGTGTATATATCACACACACACATGATAAGCTAGAGTCCACATATGAGAAAGAACATGGAATTGTGTGACCATGATTAATATACATTTTTAGTCCTTCCATTTTTCTGCAAATTTGATGTTTTATAGCTGGATAGTATCCCCAGAGCCTCTTGGTGTTACTAGAGTCGACAGACTGTTTGGGCCATCACTGCCCACAAGCAACAATTCAGCTGGGTTCTATATTGGGCAACATTACAAGATTCCTGTCTCCTGGGAATATATGAATCAAGTTTGTCAGGGGAGTAACTTCAATCTCCATTTGCATTTGGCTTATGAAAACCTCAATACTTAGGATTTCATGGTTCATGCTCCTTCAATGTGAATCTTTATAACTCTGTAAAGTAATTCTTGATCCTTTAGACACAGACCAAAAATACAGACCCCACTGGTTACTGAGTGCTGGTCCATCTGGGAAGCTTTGTCCCAGGTTCAGACTTCGAGCTTCATAATTTTAGTGGTGGGGGGCGGTCTTAGGATGTCTTATGTACTCCACAGGGATACCTCTATGTTTTGGTTTGGTTTTTTTGTAATTAATTTAATTTTACTTATCAGCCACAGATTCCCCTGTCCTCCCTCCTCCTACCCTCCAGTCTTTTCCCCCAATCCTCGCCCCATTCCCAGGTCTCCCCTGGGGATTCAGCTTGGACTGGTACATTCAGTTGAGGCAGGTCCAGTCCCTCCTCCCTACACCCAGGCTGAGCAAAGTGTCCTTGCATAGGCCTTAGGTTCCAGAAAGCCACTTCATGCACTAGGGACAGGTCCCGGTCCCACTGCCTGGGGGCCTCCTAGATAGTTCAAGCTAATCAACTGTCTCACTTATCCAGAGGGCCTGATCCAGTTGGGGGCTCCTCAACTATTGGTTCATAGTTCATGTGTTTCCATTCGTTTGGCTATTTGTCCCTGTGCTTTTTCCAATCATCGTCTCAATATCTCTTGCTCATATAATCCCTCCTCTCTCTCGCCGATTGGACTCCTGGAACTCCACCTGGGGCTTGGCTGTGGATCTCTGCTTCTGCTTCCATCAGTCACTGTATGAGAGTTCTATCATGACAGTTAGGGTGTTCGGCCATCAGATCACCAGAGTAGGTCAGCTCGGGCTTCCTCTCGACCATTGCCAGTAGTCTATGGTGAAGGTATCTTTGTTTTTTTAAGGGAAGAACTCTGAAAGAGACACCCTAGACTTTTTGCATGTCTAGAAAGCTGGCAAATTGAGGAAATTTGTCTTTTGTAGCACTTGGTTATAATTCTTCTCTACCTACTGACTCCTAAAAACTAACCAACAGGCCATTTCATTAAAATAATTCTGAAGAGTTAAAGAAGAGAGTCTCTAGAAGGTAGAGGCTACTCTGCCTCTGTCAGGACATGTCTGCCATAGCAGGCAACATGAACTCACAAACACATGACTAGAAACTTGTTAATCATGGGCTGTCATAAATAGCTGATGAATCTCCCTGGGCCACTTCTGCTCAAGAGAGGATGACTTCCTTAGCTAAAATGGTTCTTTTAAGTTTTTATTCTTTCTCTTTATTTCTCTCTTGCTGAATTGCTCTTGATAATTAAATTGCCATAGACTGTATTCTGATTGAAAAGGGAGAAGTTTGAGTTACTACAAATGCCTTTTGTACTGTTTGCATTTATATTTTTAATGAAGTTAAAAAATCTACCTTGAAAAGACTCAAGGACAGGCAGCCTGGCCTCGGCAATTACTCCCCGTAGCCCTGGGGTTAAATGACTTGTTTTAAGGAATGTTCTGGTTTTCCCAGAACATTAAGTCTATATTTATTTTTCTGGACTCCTAGAATCATTGATGTCAGTTTTACTGATTGTATTCATTGTTTAAATTATAATAGATATGGCTTAAAGCTTTGCAACAAAATCATCACCAAAGGAACTCCAAAGATGATGCCACACACTGTGATGATTGCATAACCCACATCACCCAAGGAGAGAAAATTCATTCCTCTAATGGGACACACAGCCTCCTCCCACCCTATTCTACCTTAAAATAGTTTTAGAACAATCATTTACAGCCACAAATTTCCCCAAGAGTGGGGAATAAAATATTTCAAAGGGGAGAAGTTTTTTAACAAGGTATTTGTCAGAGACCAATGACAAGGGTAGGGGGTAACCTTATACTAACTAACCTTCAAGAGTTTCAAAGTTGTCTTTTCTTTGGCTACAAATAAAGTTTCTCTGAGAAGGAAAGCTTTTCTGAGTGCATGTGGAGTTCTAAGGGACAGAGGACGGCTACAGCATTCATTGAGGTATCAAGAGCCACCAATGCAAAACACACCAGAAGAAATAACAAAGGTCAGTTCTATGTCACTTGGCACTAGCTAGAGTCATTCAGAAAGAAGGACTCTCAACCGAGAAAATTCTTCCATCAGATTGGACTGTGGGCAAGTCTGTGGTACATTCTCTTGATTGACAATTGATGTGGGAGAGCACACCTTACTATGGATAATGCCATCCCTAGGCCAGTGGTCATGGGTGCTGAAAGACAGCAGGCCGAGCAAGTCATGGGTAGCAAGCCAGTAAACAGCCTTTCTCCATGACCTCTGGTTCAGTTCTTGCCTCCATGTTTCTACCTTGAGTTTCTGCCAGTGACTGAGTATGACCTGAGTGTTGTGAGCTGAAATAAGTCCTCTCCGCCACATTTTGTTTTGTTTTGTTTGTTTTTTGGTCACGATGTTTTGGTCACAGCAATAGAAAATCTAATTAAGACAAAGGCGTGTAGCATGAATCTTAAAAGTTCTTATTAATAAAATCAAACTTGAGGCCAGGTATTGGGGTGAACACTGGAAGGTCAGAGAGACAGAATAAGCCACAGCTATCTCACCTCGCTGAATCCTCAGCTGGTCTTGTTTCCTCAGACTGGATGCCCCGAGCCCTCATCCAGAATGGGTCTCAGCTGAACTGCTGCTAGAAGCCTAAAAGCTTAACCAGCCACATGCTTCTTCTCCAGGCCAAAGGCTTCTCCAGGCCAAAGGCCTGCTCAGGCCAAATGCTTCTAGTTTCTGGTCCTCACGCCTTATATATGTTTCTGCTTTCTACCACCACTCCCTGGGATTAAAGGCTGACTTTCTGGGATTAAAGGTGTGTATCACCGTGCCTGGCCGTTTCCAATGTGGCCTTGAACTCACAGAGATCCAGAGGGATTTCTGTCTCTCGAATGCTAGGATTAAAGGCGTATGCTACCACTGCCTAACCTCTATGTTTAATATTGTGGCTGTCCTGTTCTCTGACCCCAGATAAGTTTATTAGCATACACAATATTTTGGGGAACACAATACCCCCACAATTGTATCGATACTAAAGCAGTTTTGTAAAAATAAACTAACACATAAAACTCAGGGGTTTGATTTTTCTTGATATTCCCCACATTGCCTCGTTCAATGGCTAGCTTTCTGCAAATTAAATTTCTCACGTAACGTATTGGGATATGTCATACATTGTTGCATTTTGTGAACTTTCCATATGAAATTGTTTATAAGTTTCCATGCATCATGTAAGTAAACTTGAATTTCATTTTTAAAAGGTATTTTAATATTAATCAAATATTTGAAAGTACTGGAATGCAAAATACATTGGATGTGTTTCAAGAACAATTTATTACCTATTCTGTAAAATACAATAAAGGAATAATTGGTCCTTGCTCTAAAAAAAAAAAAAAAAAAAAAGACAAAGGCAGCGGGAAGTTAGTCAATGATGAAGAAAAGTGAATGAAAATAGACAGAATCACGGTAAAGAAGTAAGTCTGACACAGAGAAGGGGTGCATGTTTTCTGTCGTATGTGGTTGTAAAATAAAGGGAAATCAGAGAGACTATGAGGGAAATAAGAAGGGACTGTGAGGGAGGTGCAGAGAAGGTAAAAATGATTTAAGGACAATGCATGTAAGTATGGCTATGTCAACAGTAAAATCCTTTTATTTGTACAATCAACATGCATTAATAATTATAATAAATGTTTTTTAATGATAGTTTACAATACTTGATCAGGTCACCCATGGCTCATCACTTGCTGCTTACAGTTTTGTAGACAGAATCTTTGAGTAAATGTTACAGATGACCAGTTGAAGGTTTTCCCCAGTCTACCATGGCTAATGAGAGGCATACTCAAGGGGAAATTTGCCAGAAGACAATAATGTAAAACTGTGAGGGGTGAGCACCCTCAAGAGACCATCCTCCTGGGAGTTCTCCTGTGCTTTCTGGGTTTGAGTCAGACTCTATTTGCAAGGACAGTAGACTGTGCTAACTGTACAATGGGTGCTAAGGAAGTCCTCCCTAGGGAGATAAGTGTTCAAAGGAGGCATTGTTGAGATCAGCCTAAGGGAAACCACTAGTTACTGGAACCAACTATTATCTTAATCAGAGAACAATGGAATCAAGGCAAGACCTTCAACTTGTAGTGTCTCTCCAGCAACCCCTACCGGCAAACCTTGTTACAAAGACACCTTGTTACAAAGGACCAACTCTCTTTCCATATACAAGGTGGATGACAAAGAGTGGATTTGCAGAATAGTCTATATGTGAACAACTAATATGCATGCCTCAAAAGATATATGCAAACTAGAAATAGGGAGATAGCTTCTACAAAACATCCATTTTCTTTCTGTAGTCAGAGGGGCATGGCTGTATGTGCTATGGCATGTATGTAGAGGTCAGAGGACAACTTGTGGGAGTTGGTTCTCTCCTTCCACCATATGGTCTCAGGGACTGAACTCAGAACTTCAGTCTTGGCAACGAGTACCTTTACCCTCTGAGGCATCTCACTGGCCCCAGTTAAAGAGAATTTGCTAAACCTCACACCATTGAACACAGAATTTGGTGAGCATCCTTTATGTTGTTTATTTATCAACTAATTAATTAATTTTTAGTTTCAGAGAGGTGTGTATGCATAGCATTGTGTGTGTGTGAAGGGTCGGAGGACAACTTTGTGGCAATCAGTTTTATCCTTCCACCATGTAGGTCTAGGGGATTGAACTCAGGTCCTTGGGCTTGACAGCTAGCATCTTTACTCACTGAGATATCTCACTAGCACTCCTTTATATTCAATATAATACATAGTCTGTTCTTATTACTCAGAGCACTTATGTTCCATGAGATCCCTGCAACCCTGAAGTAGTGAATCTTAAACCACTGCTTCCCTTAAGTCTATGCCATTCATGTCTATTAAGCAGCCAATATGTAATTCTAATTTAATTTAATCTAGTTTAATGGGTGTGGATGTTTTGCCTGAATGCATGTCTGTGCACTATGTGAATACCTGGAGTCCAGGGATGTCGGGGGCACAAAGGTCTTTTTGCCCACAGATAACTAGGGAAAGCAGGAATGTTAATCATACAGGGGTGTTTCTTCAAAGAAGAAAAAAAATCTGTTTTCCACTCAGAAGGCTGGGAGGATGTTGTTAATAACCTGGTGATCTTTTTGCTGTCTATGGAGACAGACTTCACCCACCTTTTGCTATAGAGGCAGACCTCACCCAGAATGTTTATCCAAGACGCTTCCCTCTCTAGTCCATTATCTTTAGCTCTCAGTTGATAGAATCTATCATTAGGGAGGATGTCACATGAAATGCTGACGCCTATGCTATCTCAATCAGAGACCACATTAGATTCTAGACCTTTTAACTATAGAAGCCACCCTCATGGTCACATGTACTTTGTAAATGAGTTTCTAAGTAGTCACACCTTAAGCTTCATTGTGCACCTGGAATTGGAATGATTGTTACCTGGAAACCCTTTTACAAATTCTATTGCATTTAAATATGCCTGCAGTAAATCACCTGGCATCAGACTCTAAAAGTTTTTTTTTTATCCAGGTTGACAAAGTCAATCTGAACTGAGTTTTCAATCTCACTTCTTCATGGTTCATTTCCCTGCCTGACACCTGCAGAGAGTCCTTCACAGGGAGGTCAGCAGAGGATGTCAGATCCCTTGGAACTGGAATTACAAATGGTTGTAAGATACCTTTTGGGTGCTGGGTACTGAAATCTAGTCCTCCATAAGAGCACCTGGTACTCTTAACCACTTAGTCATCTCTACAGAGCCCATAATTTAGATTTGCATATGCTTCTATTTATCCTTTTTTTTTGAGTTTCAGAGTTTAAATTTTTTCTGAGATTATAATATAATTTACATCATTTACCCCTTCCTTTTCCTTCCTCCAACCCTTCCCATATATCCCCTCTTTTCTCTCATTCAAATTCGTGTTCTCTTTTTCCTTAATTATTATTACACACACACACACACACACACACACCCCTAAATATATAAATACAACCTGCTCAGTGCATATAATGTTACCTATATGTATATGGTTTTGAAACTGATCATTTGGCATTGAATAACCAGTTGGTGTGCTCTTTGTTATGAATTATTGCATGGGGTGGGGAGACCTCCGAGGATATCCCGCAAGTGCAGGGAAACATGCTGGGCAGATGCAGAGGTGGGCTGGGCAGATGCACACCATTTGGGCATGGCAGCGGCAGCAGCCAGTAATTCACAACCCAGGCGCTGCATCCGCATGGAGAGTTTGATTATAATAGAGAGATGAAGAGAAAATAGGAGAGAGAGAGAGTACACTTTGTGGGAAGAAAAGTGGAAGACAAAGAGAGAGAGAAAGAGGAGGAGTTTTTCCTTAGAATGAAGCTTTTATGTCAGGACGCAGGGCAGCGCCAAGGGGTGGAATTTCAAGGGGCAGGTCAGAATATTAACACTCTTTCCTGGGGAAGCTTATTTCTCCTGCTCTCAGCACTCCTTGGTCACATATGGTTCCTTGTGTAGGGTTGGGGCATCATGAGATTTCTTCCTTCCACATTAGCATGTCTATTAGTCTCATCTTCTTCAGCTTCTATTTATTAATTGACTCTATATTGTGAGCTTATTATACTAACTCATATAGCACTACAATGCATGAATAAACAAAATGTTCCTATAGGAACACATCTATGGTAAAAGTTTTCCTATAAAGTTTCCCTTTGGGATTGATCGACCCTTTCTCAGGGGTTGCCTAAGATCATCAGAAAACATACATATTTACATTATGTTTCACAACAGTAGCAAAATTACAGTTATAAAGTAACAATGAAAATAATTTTATGGCTCGGGGTCACCACAATATGAGAAACTCTACTAAAGGCTTGCACCATTAAGAAGGTTGGGAACCACTGCTCTATAACCACATCACAACCTTCTCAAACTTAGTAATATCAGAGCACACTTCAGTACTTCGCTTAAGGGTCATCTTAAGCTGGGCATGGTGGTACATGCCAGCAATTCCAGCTCACAGGAGGCAGAGGCTGTAGGATCACTGAATTAAAGGTGTGCTTGATCTATGTAGTCAATTCTAGGCCTGCTGGGAGAATATAACAAGACCCCATCTCAAAAATAGTAAATAAAAAATACTCATCCTCAAAAGCCAAATTATCTATTAAGCGCTATGCTGCTTTGAATAGGAATGGCCCCCACAGACTCATGTGTTTGAATGTTTGGCCCATAGAGAGTGGCACTCTTCAGAGGTGTGGCCTTGTTGGAGGAAGTGTGTCACTGTGCAGGCAGGCTTTGCAGTCTCAGAAGCTCAAGCCAGTTCTCTTCCTGCTGGCTGCTGATCCAAATGTAGAACTCTCAGCTCTTCTCCAGCACCCTGTCTGTCTGCACACTGCCATGTTTCTTGCCATGATGATAATGGATGACATCTCTGAACTGTAAACCAGCCCCAATTAAATATTTTCCTTTATAAGAATTGCCGTGGTCATGGTGTCTCTTCACAGCAATAGAAATCCTGACTAAGACAAGCACACACATGCGAACACACACACACACACACACACACACACACACACACACACAATTGAAACAGCTGTTGCATTAAGTAGACCACAGATCAGTCCTTCACATCATTGATACTGATACAAAAAGGCAAAGCAGCAATGGTTTCAACCCTCAACTGGGACATTAGAATTCTGAGACCCAAATATATTCTGCTTAGTGTATTCTGGACCTATCTCTGAAACACCACAACTATTAATGCATGTGTGCGTGTGTGTAGGTGGTTAAGAGGACATATTTTTAGGATTTACTTCTTTTTTTCCTCCCACATTGTTTTAAAGTGGATCTCTCTTACCTCCTGTCTCACCATGCTAAATGTTCCAGACTAGCTTACTCAGAGGCTTACAACCAGTTCTCCCGTCTCTGCCTCTCACATTGCTTTAAGTGTTCAGGGATTACAGGTGTGCACCACATCTGGCTTTTTATACAGATCCAACTCAGGTCATTAGGTTTGTGTCTGAGCCATTTCCCTGGCTTCACAATTATTAATTTTGAGATTTCAGTTAAACTTTTATGAGTAGGAGAATTTGCAATTGTGGATCTAACAGATTTTGAGAATGAATCCTTACACTCAAGGCATTTGAACCCATCTATAGGCTCATGTAGAAAGTTACCATTTTAAAGTGTGGGCCAAGCAGAGAAAGCTCTAAGGGTAGCCTGAGCGGTAGTGAGCGTTCTTGTCCCACTTATGATCTAGCAGGTGCAGTGATGCACACAAAGAGTTATAGTACAGACCTCCAGGGTTTAACTGCCAGTGACCTGGCTATCTCCACAGAGTAAATACTCTCCTTTTGAAAAACAGCTTTGAGGTAGCTACTGGATTTTGGCAGAGACTGAACACCTCAGCATGTATAAGAGTTTTCTCATTTTTCTTTATTTGTTTTTCTTTTTTTGTCTTGTCATATAGACTAAAATAGTCATAGTAAATTATAAAGAAAGTGCATTTATGTATATCTTTCTATATGTTTTGGAGCCTAGCAAGCTGAAGATCAAGACAGCAGTATCTGATGAGAGCACATGTAGGCTCTATGGCCAATAGTCTGAACTTTAATATCAACCCCAGAATTTAGCAGAGCCTGAGTTTCCCATCATGAACTGGCTGTTCAAGAAGAGGGAAGGATGACAGTGTAGGGTATCGACCCCTCTCCCAGTTCATCCCTGCAGCCTCATGGGTAGATCCTTACGACTCAGACCTGACCATGAATAATTGTCAGTGGTCAGAAATTCAGTGGGACACTGAATTTTCCATTTCATATATAGCATTCTGACAATGGTCAGAATGAGGTTCTACAGGTTCATGGTCAAGTTTCTAATGGGCTGACTGGATGGTTCAAAACTTAAAGGAAAAAGGAATAATGGCATTTGAGGTTTAGGTAACCATCTCAAAATGAAGTGAACTGTGATGACAATTATACTCCATTGACCGTTCATCTACTGAAGAAAATTTCAGGATGTTAGTGATGCCAGTACATGAGATATCTGCCCAGAAAAGTTGCAGATGTGGAGCGATGCCAACTCAAGAGAGAGGCTACATGTATTGTTGGCAACAGAGATGAGATGTTCTACTGTCACTTTTGTCGCTGTGATATCCTGACCACCACCAACAACAACAACCCCCCCCCAAAAAAAAATCCCTTAAGGTAAAATTACATTTATTTCAGCTAGAATTCCAGGTTGGTGTTTATCATTGTGGGAAATCACGAACTTCCAACAGTTAGCCACATCACATCCATAGTCTAGAGCAGAAAGAAATGAATAAATACGTATTTGCTTGTTTACTTGTGTTCAGCTCGATTTCAAGACTCCCTACCTAGGGAATGATGTTGCCCACGGTAGACCCAGTCTTCTCACATCAATTAACTTAGGATAATCGCCCACAGACACGCTCACAGGTCAGCCCAATGTAAGCAGTTTCACTGAGATTTCTTGCTAGATGATTCTAGGTTATGCCAAGTTGATAACTACAGCTAACTACCATACTCCACTCCTTGACAACTTGACACACAAACACACTTTTAACCTCTAGCTTCTACTCACTGTTCTCAAGGTTCTTTTTTCAAAATATTAATATAGTCTGGTAAACACCAACTATTATTATCATAGTAACAAGCTCAAGATTTTAAATTCCCTTTAGTTGTTTTCTAAGTATAGTATTAAAAATGTTTCCTATTGTACTAAAAACATCTGCCTAATCTATATACACCCAATCTTCCAGATAAAGGAAAGAATGTAGCTAGAGTTTTCCTGCCGTGCCCACAGTCAGGACAAATCTCCG
>CABHPH010130434.1:0-51875 GCA_902168325.1 Peromyscus nudipes
CAAAACCTCTGTGCTGGCCCTAGCAATTCTCAGGTGTTACAAATCTTTTCTACTCTTCCAGAGGTCTCAAGTTTGATTTCTAGCTTCCATGTGTGATGTCTCACAACCAGCTTTAACTCCAGCTCCAAGAGGATCCACCATCCTCTTCTAGCCTCTTCAGGCACCTATACACACATACCTATAAACAAACAAATAAATAAACAAACCACTGTGGTACTTAATCATTTTTCCACATATACATGACTTAGATTGATGATGTAAACTTACTATTTGGGCATATATGATCATCACCTATTAGGAGAACAGTAACTTCACATAGGAGGAAAGAAGGCATGAAGAAGAATGCTTCTTTCCCATGAATTTAAGTGCTGCTGGCCCTGCTCTTTGCTGCCTGCTAAGGGTCTGGATAAATGAAAGGTTGATCAAATAGAGCTAGGCACGGGAAAAGGGAATGGTGAGACCCTATCTCTTGTCAGCAACCATTCACATGTGTTCTCTGTTTCTTATCCCTCCTTTGCATGCCTAGATAGGATGGGCAGGGCAAGCAGGAGAGTCAGAGGACTTTAGTCCCTAGAGGACAAAGGTATGTGTTGAGCACAGAGAGCTTCCTGTGTAGCAAGCCCTACTCAGGGGAATTCTGGATTGTTCAGAGATGCATGTCTCTATTGGCTTGCTGGCTTAATGTATAGAAAGAAAACTCAAGAAAGAGAAGAGCCCCAGTCCCTTGTGGATTCTATGGGTGTTGGAGTTGTGTTGTTCAGGTCTACTTGTGGTGTGTCTGCCATATGTCAGGTGCCATGCCAGATGCCAGGACAATTGGGAGGACTCCTCTTAAGAGAATTCTGAGGTGAGGGAGCCTGTAAGATACAGATTTCCAGGGACAGGTCCATTCTGGTGGTCCATATCTATTGGAAGGTCATCTGAGCTTAGGATTTAATCAGCCTGGCATCTCAATAATCCTTTTCCCTCCTCCAGGCAAAGTGGTATCACAGAAGGCCGCATAGGTGTCCTAACTCTAATCATCAGTCAGTAGTGATGCATTGATTCTGGCTTCAGCCTTCTAAGTCCTCCTGACATTTCCACCCACAGCTTCACTAAGTCCATGGGAGAAGCAGTCAATCCTAACTTATTTCTGCCTTACCTTTCACGGGGAATATTGAACACACTTACTAGTATTAGTTACAAAATTATTTTGAGTTCCCTAGAAAAAGCTGAGAAAGTATAAGAAAAAGCAAGGAAGATAAAGTATCTTTTCTTTATTTTTCTGTAGCAAACATTGTATATTTGATTATCTTGTCTTGTCTCTGAATCAAGGACTCTATTATTCACATTGTGCTGTAATTACTTTTCACTCAACAGTATATTTAGAACATTTTTTCTGTCTTATTTTACAGCAGGAATTTGGTAGACTATACATTATTCTCATTTATTGATATTTATATACCATACCTTATATAACCACACCTTATATAATCACACTTTATAGATCACACCTTATAGACTATACCTTATATAACCACACCTTATATACCACACCTCACAGGCCACACTTTATATAACCATGCCTTATAGACCACATCTTATATAACAATGCCTTATATAACTGCACATTACTTAACCATGCCCTGCTATTATTTCTCTGGAGGTCTTTTTGTTTTGTTTTTCCAAACAGCTTTTGTCTTTTATTCTATCAGGATTATATTTTCTGCTCTGTTTGCATACCTATAATATTTTCCCCTTAAGATGAAGTTTCTCGAGTGGAATCCCTGCATTAATCAGTCATTCTAAAATATTTTATGAGTTTACCTCATCTGTGCCACTTGAGGAGGACCATTGAGCTACATTCTGCCTACTGAAGATAGAGGTAGTACAAGAGAACATTGGTTAATTTGACAGATCAAATACATATCCAGTTGTAAAAATTCTCATCGATTTGATAATCAGTGCCAGGAGCCATTCCTCAGCAGTGGATGGGTCCTGCAGAGGTTGTAAGGAGTTGGGGGGAGAAAGAAGTGAGCCAGGCCATGGTGGTCGGGAGAATCTTGTAGCCTGACTGACTAGCAGCCTGAGTGTTTCTTTATTTATACAGAATTTAGTTAGCAGGGATACATTCATGATGTTCCAAAACATAGATCATATCATTTTTGGTTTTAGACATGTGTTTCACTTCCTTTTGCTCATCTTTTAGCCATCATTTATTAACTATGACTGAACAGAGTTATCATTTCCAATCATTTTCCCTCAAGTTTTGCATCATTAATAAACAGAGTTATCATTATTACTCATTAAACCCATAACCCAATTTTTGAGAATCTAGAGGCATATGACAGCCTGTGCTCAGGCTGGTTGTTTTGGTTGCTTCAAGGACACTAGACCAAAACAAAAATCATGGCATTTTGCCATGTCTCAAGCAGTGTATAATTAACTCTTAGTGGTCAGAGTGCCCAGGAAAAATCCTCAGGCTAAAACTGCTGCAGTTATTATTTAAATTCTGGCATAATACAATCAATGTTCGAATTTATATCTTTATAGAATTTGTCTATATGTCTAATCCTGGCATTCTGTTGTTCCTTGGTCATATGACATTACAGTGGCTCTACATGAGCTAACGTCTAAGAGAGGGAGGTCCTGACACCCCATACTTTCATTATCTTTCCACTCCATACTTTGCTCATCAATATGTCTCTATGTAGGGTAGAGTTGTATGCTATGTAATTGTCTGAGTATACAGTGGGAAGAGCCTTTTAATCTGAACTGTGGACAATTCCTCTAGCCCACCGAATCTTGTTGACCTTTTTAATTTTACTTTGTTTTGAATATCTTGTTCCTGTGTAAGTAGAGGGACAGATATTTCAAGAATGTCTCATAGCCTCATGAAGAGACCTCTGGCTTCTTCTTTATGTGTCACAACCTCCAAGGCGTAAGGAAGACCTTCAAGTAGATAAGGATATCTTCCTCAAAGTGGGGGTGGGTAGTATGTTCAGGACTTTCCTGGGTAAGCTTAGAAGCAGCATTCCTGGGAGAAGGCATAAATGATTCATAAGGAATTTTCCATCAACCCAACCTCCCCAAGTTGTACAAATATTAAAAGTGCCCCAAGTATGTAACACATAGAAATGAAAACCAAAGGTGACATGGCAGCCATCATGTGGTTCAGCTTTGCTGGATCTTTGTCAAGCAGCTGTGCTGGCTCTATGACTTCTGCCATTCCATTCAGATATGGCTGTGCCAAATCAGGAATTGTCAAGTGTTTTCTTCCTAAGTTAACTGACTTCTTGGTTGTCTTTATCAACTTAATTTTAATTATTTTATTATCATTGTTGCATTGTCTTTTACAAAGTGTTAATTATGTAGTATCAATTTATAATCTTATGAATTTACAACCAACAGAAAAGCAATAATCTTTTGCCTGATCTATTTTATAATTGTTGGGCAATTTAGCCAAGTATTTGTATAATCTTTTAAAGTCTTGTTTCTTATATTTTCTTTCTGTTTTTGTTTGTTTTTTTTGTGAAAATTTCTTTTTACTCATGGTTTGAGAGTAGACTCTGTTATGGTGGGGAAGCCACGGCAGGGGAAGGATGAGGCTGCTTGCTCATATCTGGGTGGATCTGTGAACAGAGAGAGATACATGCTGGTCCTCACCTCCTCTTTCCCTTTTCTTCTCTCTGGATGCTCAGCCCATGAGATAGTACCTTCCACTGCAAGTAAGTCTTCCCTCTTCAGTTAATCTTCTCTGGAATGCCTTTACAAACATCCTAGGCATCAGAATGCAATTAAATTGACAATCAGAAATTAACCATCACAAGTATATACCCTGTCAGTTTGATACCCAGACACATCATTATAATGTTCTATACCTGGTCCTTCAAGTCCTCCCCCCAACCATGTTCCTTTTATAATGTAAAAATGTGTTTAGTATGATTTAAAAAAACCTCCATAGTCTTAACAAAGTCCAAAGTCTCTCCTGAGAATCATTCTTAAAAAAAAAAAAAAAAAAAAAAAAAAAACCTCAGTTTCAGGGCTGAAGCAACGGCTCATGAATTAAAAGTACACATTGCTCTTGCAGAGTATCTGAGGCCAGTTCTTAGCACCCATAACAGGCAGCTTACAACCACCTGTAATTCCTACCTCAGGGAAATTTAAGCATTCTCACCTCTACAAAACTAGCACTCATATGCACAAACCTACACACAGATACACACATAAAATAAGAATCTAAAAATAACAAAAACAACCTAAGTTTCATATGTCCCATATACAGTGTCACAGAGTAAAGGCTCCTGATCAAAATGGAAAATTAGGGGCACAGTAAGAGAAAATCAGGCCTCTCAAGTTAGACTGCAGTCCTGCAGAGCAAACACCAGATCCTTCAGTTCATGTTTAGCTTCTGGGGCTTTGGATGGCATCATGTGGCTCCAGAGGAATTGGCATCATCTATACCCCACCTATACACAACACCAGTTCTCTTGTCTCTGATATGTGTGTGCCTTGTTCTTTGGCCAAGTCCACTTGGTCCCTGCAGCTTTCCTTAGCAAATGTCCTCCATTTCATATCTACAATATCCTGGAATTTCCACTGCAAACTGGGCTTCACTTTCACAGCTTTAAACAAAAGCCTCTTGGGGTCTTCTTGCAGAGAATCCAAGCCTGACACACATTTCCTGGCCACAGTGGCTTTCTGAAACCTTGATGGATGCCTCTAAGACACTTTCACTTGGTATGTTGTATGACTGAAAAACCAGCACCCTAAAGATAACCATGTTTTGTTTTTAGCTCAAGATGTAACTGCCCATTTGGTCACAGCTACAGAGGCATCAGTGAGCCTTCATATCTGAATCTGGACTAATACTCCTTTTGGGGAGGCTCTTTTCAGGCAGGATACTCTGAAATGAATGTGTCTTGTTACACATGAGACCTCTCTATGGGTAAGCTTTGCTCTCAAGACAGCTTTCCCATTTTTCTAGTATAAAATTTCTCTCTTTCTTTCTCTCTCTCTCCTTTGTGTGTCTCTCTGTGTATACACACATGCATACTTGTTTGTGTGTGCATGTTTGTGTGCATGTGTATTAGAGGCTAGAGATCAATATCAAATGTCTTCCTCAATTGCTTTTCACTTTACCTTTTTAAATAAGGGCTCTCACTAACTCTGGAGCTCAGAAATTCAGCTAGAGTGACAGGGCTTGCAAGTCCTAGAATAGCAGCATGTGCCACTGAGTGAGGCTTTTGACATGGACTCTGATGATTGTCCTCATGCTTGAACAGCAGGTGCTTTACTGACTGAGTCATGTCCCAATCCCTACAGTATCTGTTTAATAGTACTAGTCTCTTAGCAATTACAGAGAGTTTGTCTACACTGTTTCGCCATAACTCTAAATTCCTTCATATTCTTTTCCTCTAAAACATCCTATTTTTCATGTCTTTTTGTTTCACTTATGGCTCTCACTTTAAATCTGGAAAGAACAGGGAGTAGTAACTGTAGGTGGGGTCTTCTGTCCTGCCAGCCAGCTCCCAAAATAACCACACAAAGACTTATTATTAATTATATATTCTAGGTTGATAGCTTAGGCTTGTTACAACTTAAATTAACCCATATTTCTTATCTACACTCTACCATGTGGTGGTACCTTTCTTCAGCATGGCATGTTCCTGTTTCCTCTGTGACCAGCTGGTGACTCACCCTTCTTCCTTCCCGTGCTCTCTTTTTGTCCACAAGTCCCACCTAAACTCTTTCTGCTAGTTGTTGGTTACTGTTGTTTGTTTTTGCTCTTTTAGAGGGACCACCACCCAGCTCCCAAATAAATCACACAGGAAGGCTTGTTCTTAAATGTAAATACCTGGTCATAGCTTGGCTTTTCCCCCCCAGCTTTTCTTAACTTAAATTATCCCATCTACCTTTTGCCTCTGGGCTTTTCCTGTTCTCTTACTTCTGTAAATATTATTCTTACTCTGTGGCTTGCTGTGTAGGTGGGTGGCTGGCCCCTGAAGTCTTCCTCCTTCTCTGGTTACTTCTTTTTCTTCACAGATTTCTGCTTCTATATATCCTCTATGCCTGCCAGTGCTGCCTTTTTCTCTCTCTTGCTTCACTATTGGTGGTTCAGCTCTTTATCACCATCAGGGGTTTTAGACAGGCAAAGTAACAAAGCTTCACAGAGCTAAACAAATGCAGCATAAACAAAAGTAACACACCTTAAAATAATATTCTACAACAATTGGCCAATTAGCCTTTTAATAAACCAATGAGAGCAACAAATATTCACAGTGTGCAAAAAGATTGTTCCATAGCATTTCCCCTTTTTGTCTAATTAAAAAGGAAGGTTTTAACTTTAACATAGTAAAATTATATACAACAAAAACAGTTATCAAGTAAGAATTACAGTTACAATATCCAGTCTGTTTGTATTTGGCAAAATTAGAAAAAATATTATATCATCTATCTTATCTTTGTGAGTCTAAACTTTTATACCTAATTTACTTTTTATCATAACTAAGGAAAATTATGTCTAACTATTTATTCTTTAACTCCATCAAAGAACCCAGAAGGATGTAATATTACCTAACAACAGGGACATCTAGCTGCCTAGACAGGCACCCAAAGTTCCTCAGTAACATTAGGGCATCCTTCTTTGGCATATAGGCCTAATATTTCTAACAAACATTTTTGAGAAACAGGGAATTTTGAAGGATTGTCCTACTTTGTCTCAGCAAAGTTTGGCAGATGTTTTCTTTTGCATCTTGCTGGTCCAATATGGACAGTATACAGTCAGCAACTGAGGCAAAGGCAGTTTCTTTGCCCAGTGGCTAGCTTTTGCTACAAAGAAAGCGAACTCCATATGGAGTTTCTTCAATGCCCATCACCTTGTCTGAAGTAAATTGGTGCTGCCAGGAGCAGACATGTCTCACTGTCATAAAAAGCCTCAGGATATTAAATATCTTAAATACCATATTCTGTAGGTCTTTGAAGTGTTTAAAGACTATCTATCTAACTACATCTGTTTAACCCTGAAAACATACATAATATGACTATATGTTTGATTATAATAGATGAATAACTACTAATTAACATTTCTTAATTATACATTACATTTTTAAATGAGCTACATAAGCACAATATCCCAAAGTAGAAACATACATACAGTATAACAGAAAGTAACTTTAAATTTGTTATCAATAAACCAAAATCTATACAAATGAAAAATACTCTGAGATTAATAGTTGCTTTTTGGATTAAAGTAGGTTCAATAATCTACCCTTTTATCTCATCCTTTCTATATTATATCCCCTTTTTTCTTTTTGAGAGAGACCTTTGAATTTAACTCCGTGGTTTACTTTTTTCCCTAACCACAATCAATAATAACTTGTAGCCAAACCTACTTAAACGATGACAAATATACATAACCCATCATTTGTATATGTGGGTGTTTTTTTTTCTAGAATGCTTCCTGTTGTTTAGGGCTGCTGGCATCTTTGAGGAACCCTGAGAAAGGATAATGGTCAAGTCTTGGCTGGAGTAGTCTGTGAGGCTGTACCATCTCAGCCAGCAGCCTTGAAGCTGTTCTGAATGCAGAACTCTGAGGAAACTGCAACAGAGGTGCTCTGAGATGTTGGATCATCTGGGCCATTCATTTTTATTGGTGTCTGGTCCCCTTGCTCTGAAAATACATAAACTTTCAAAGGTGACATACATATCTGTATTAATATAAGTATAAACTGTGTGTTGTTCACAAGTTAGCCGAAGATAATTTTTTGTTTCATGTTTGAGTAGGTAAAATATACATTATGTGTCTTGTAGTTTTTCTAGGTTTATTTCTTATGTCTGTAGCCAGGATTTTCAGGGGCTCTTCCTTGATCAAACCTGATCTTCATCAACTATGAATGAAACCATAGCCTTTTGTTTTTTGTGGGAACAAAAGCATAACCTCTTGCCCAAAGCAACATACCTTTTGACTTTCATTTTGAAGTCAAGAAGTTTTTAAAATATAAAGTTTGGTTTAATTTAGCAGTTTCCATAAAGCAATGTCTCTCAGCAGCTATTGTTCATTCATCAGAAAGCAAAAAATTTAAAGACAACACAATAACATACAGGATCCAGACTCCCTGTGTATTTCCCATCTCTATGAGGATTATTATTATTACTATTATTATTATTATCATTTTACTTGTCTTTAAAGACTATCTTATTATTTTAAGTGATTTTTTCTATGACTGTCTATATCCTTTCTCTTTTCTCTCTCAAGACTATGTACATTTTTAAACACACTGTTAACAATTAAGATGGTTTTTTCTCCATCTGGATCTGTCTTTACTATGTATCTGTAACCTTTTCTGTCTGCATCAGCAAAGCCTTAAACCTGCCATGTGGCTTAACTCATGGTGCACTGGCAAGACTCATACTGGCAGCTCAAGCCCTCAGGCATTGTCTGGGAGATGTGTCTGTGTACTGGCAGCTCAAGCCCTCAGGCATTGTTTGGGAGATGTGTCTGTGTACTGGCAGCTCAAGCCCTCAGGCAGTGGCTGGGAGATGTGTCTGTGTACTGCAACTAGCATGAGAGACATGAGACGAGGAAGCTGAGTTGGCGCCATCTTTCAAACTTGTTTTTTAAGCTTTCTCAGGCCTTATGTGGATGTAGGTGCCAGACATTGAGTGCCATATGTAGGCGGGGGGTTCGTGTCTCACCACCCAGCTCCCAAAATGACCAATGTTCAGCCAATAGCTTAGGCTTGTTACTAACTAGCTCTTGTAACTTAAATTAACCCCTTAAATCTTATCTATGCTCTACCACATGGCAGTACCTTTTTCACCATGGCATGTTCATCTGCTTCCTCTGCATCTGGCTGGCAACTCCTCTTTCTTCCTCCTTGTGCTCTCTTTTTGTCCACAAGTCCCACATAACCTCTACCTGCTTAGCTATTGGTGATTCAGCCCTTTATTAAACCAATGAAAGCAACAAATATTCACAGAGTACAAAAAGATTGTTCCACAGCAAGTAACCATGCCACATCCAAAATGCCATGCTTCCATGAAACCTCTACTAATACCTTTATTTCTGTATTTAGCTCCACATGATGCTGATAACATTGGCAGAAGGCAGCCAGATTATTTCATAATGCAATGTGAATTGCCTCTGCTCCAGTTCCCAGTAGTGTACGTGTTTTCTTCTGAAATCTCATGAGCACATACTTTCTTGTCTGCATTCCTATTGGCATTCTGGTCTTCTGAACTCCTTCCAGAATGTCCCATTAACCTTTCCTTATACTCTAGGGCTTCATAGAACTACAGTTCTGGGCTTTTAAATATTCTTCCTACAAACCATTTCCAAAGACCTCAGACTAACAGTCAGTTTTATTCCAGCAGTCGTCTTATGTTTAGGTACCACTTTTTTATATGTTAGTTATTTCTATGTTGCTAAGAAGAAGCTACTTAAGGCAGAAAGGGTTCATTTGACTCACAGTTTGAGGATAAACTTTATGACTGGAAAGCCATAGTTATAATAGAAATATGAGGCTGATTGCTCACATCTGAGTAGACCAGGAATTAAAAAGATTAATGTTAGTAATTCTGATTCCTTGTTTTTAGATAGCTTTATCCTAAGAACAGTATTCCCATGTTTGTGCTTATGGTCAGTCCAAATTCTTTTTAATTTGCTAGCCCTAAAACTTATTTTATATGTAATATAAGTAGGCATTTAACATTACTGAGGGAAGGAATTTATATACCACTTACGAGGTATCTCTTAAACTGATTTCAATGTCTGCTTTTACCTATTTTTTCTATGTATATATTTCAAGATTCAGTTTACTTTCTTTTTTGCTCTGCCATTTAGATCAATATATCATTGTAGTTACCATTAAAACGTTAGACTATTTCAAATGATTTTAATGCATTTCATATTCCCTCAATTTTAGGCTGTAATTTTAAATTATTTGTAAATGGACATTTCTTTCTTGCCTGCCAGTTTCCAAATAACCACTAAGAAACTTATATTAATTACAGAATGCTCAGCCATTAGTTCAGGCTTATTATTAACTAGCTCTTATATTTAAATTAATCAATTTCTATTAATCTATGGATTGTCATGTGGTCCATGGCTTTACTGGTCCTCTGGCATCGTGTTTCTTGGGCAGCTCACTCACATCTCTCTCTCACTCTGCCCTTTTTATCCTCCTTAGTTTGGTTTTTCTGCCTAAGTTTATCCTGCATGACTATTGGCCAAACAGCTTCTTTATTAACTAATGAGAGTAATACATATTCACAGCATACAGAAGGATCATCCCACAGCATCTCCCACTTTCTGTCTAATTCAAAAAGGGTTTTTTAACTTTAATATAGTAAAAGTTATATACAACAAAAACAGTTATCAAGTAAGAATTACAGTTACAGTATTTACTCTATTTGTATTTGGCAAAATTAAAGAAAATACTCTATCATCTAGCTTATCTTTGTGAGTCTAAAGTTTCATATATAATTTACCTTTTATCATAACTAAGGAAAATCATAATTATAACTATCTAGTCTTCAACTCCATCAGAGACTTGAAAAGAAAATAATATTACTTGAGTAAGCAAGAAGTACAGGCAAGTGGCTTCCAAAAAGTGTGAGAAGTGACAGAAACAGCTGACTGCCTGGATAGTCATCCAAGGTTCCTCTGTAATGTTGAGGCATTCATTTTTGGCCTACAGCCCTAGCATATCATCTGACAGACTTTCCTGTAAAGCAGAAAATTTTGAAGGACTGTCCTACCTTGTCTTGGCAAAGTTTTGTAGTCACCTTTCTTGCATCCTGCTGGGCTAGTTTGGACAGTAATTGTCAGCAATTGAGGCAAGGGCAGTTTCTTTGCCCATATGGCTAGCTTTTGCCATAAAGAAAACAAACTCCATGTGGAGTTTCTTTGATGCCCATCATCTTTTCTGGAGTATATTGGTGCTGCTGGGAGCAGATGTGTCTCACTGTCATGAAAAGTCTAAGTTAGTAAAACATTTTAAATGCCATATTCTGTAGGTCTTTTAAGTGTTTGATGTTACCTATCTATCTGAAATATATCTTTGTATACCTAGAAAACCTAACATGACTATAAGTTTGACTTTTACAGATGACTAATTATTAATCTGTATTTCTTAAATACACATTGCATTTTAATTGAGCTATATAAACATAATAACTTAAGAGTAGAAATATACATATAGTATAGCAAAATTAACTTTCAATTTGTATCAATAAACTAACATTCATACCAATATAAAATATTTTGAGATTAACAATTGTTTTTAGTAGATTTAATAATCTACCCTTTTCCCCAATCAATATTCCCCTTTCTTCTTTTAGAAAGAGATTAACTATGACCAATAACAATTTGTAACCAACCCCCCTAAAATGAAAACAAGCATTTATAACCAATATTTTGGGAATGTGGGTGTAGTTTTCTAGCCTACTTCCTGCTGATTGGTGGGCATTGCTAATTTTTGAGACACCCTGAGAAAATCAGGATAATTGTTAAGTCTTAGCTGGAGTATTTTGTGAGACTGGATCATCTCAGTCAGCAACCTTGAAGCTGTTTTGGATGTTGAATCATCTGGGTCATTTTTACTGGTGTATGGTCCCTTTGTTCTGAAAATATATAAATTTTTAAAGGTAACATGCATATCTGTGTTAATACAAATATAAACTCTGTTTTGTACACAAACCTGAAAAAGATTATTTTTTGTTTTATGTTTGAGCAGGGAAAATCTACATCACATGTCTCTTAGTTACTTTAGTTTCACTTTTCCATGTCTGTAGTCATAATTTCAGGGGGTCTTCATCAATCAAATCTGATTTTTCTTAACTTGAAGTGAATCCATAGCCTCTTATTTCCTGTGGAAACAAAAGCATAACCTCTCCCCCGAAGTAACACATCTTTTGACTTAAATTTTGAAGTCAAGATATATTTTAAAAATATATAGGCCTGGCAGTGTTGGAACACACCTTTAATCGCAGGACTTAGGAGGCAGAGGAAGGTGGATCTCTGTGAGTTCAAGGCCAGCCTGGGCTACAGAGCAAGTTCCAGGACAGACTCCAAAGCTACACAGAGAAACTCTGTCTCAAGCTCCATTTTTGTGTGTCTAGAACTTTTTAAAAGGCTTTCTCAGGCTTTATGTGGCTCTATGTGCCCATGTTGGGCCATCATAAGTAAACAAACATTTTTTTCCTGCCTACCAATTCCCAAATAACCAGTCAGAGGCTTATATTAATTACAGAATGCTCTGCTATTAGTTTAGGCTTATTATTAACTAGCTCTCACATTTACATTAATCCATTTCTATTAATGCCACATGGTCTGTAGATTTACTGGTCCTCTGGCATCTTGTTTCTTAGGCAGCCTACTCACCTCTGTCTCTCTCACTGTGCCCTTCTTCTTCCTCTCCTTAGATTAGTTTTTCTGCCTAACCTTATCCTGCCTGGCTATTGACTAAACAGCTTCTTTATTAACCAATGTGAGTAATACATATTCACAGCATACAGAAGGATCATCCCACAGCAATTATTTCTTCAGTTGTGCTTTTATTTCTGCTTTTTAGTATATTCTTTAACTCTTTATCATACAGATAGATGACTGTGGAAAATTTTCCTTGGGTACTCACCTTTCCCACAAATGTGCTATCAGCTGTCCTTCACTAGCTCACACCATGTAAGACTTCCATGTCTGGTTACTAAGCTCTGTGTAGACCCAGCTATTACCTATTAACACGAAACACCATGACTATTAGTGTATGCCACTCTTTCCTTCGATTTTATCCTTTTGAATTTCTATTGGATTTCTATGCTTTTCTCTCCTCTTATATGACCTTTGTCTTTTGACCTTCCTATATAGTTAAATATTTCACTCTTGGCCAAGCTTTTCCAAGCTGAATTTGCTCATCTTTCTTTTTACATTCTATCTTATTTGGAAACTACTTAACCTGTTCTCAAACTCTGTCTAAAGAAAGCAAAAGGAAATCTTTATAGACAGTGATCTCACCCTGCAGTTTTCCATGCAATCCCATTAAATCGTGGTGGACAGACATGTGCACTATCATCCCCGACAGTAGCTCAGTGTTCTGCTGGAAACTACCACTTCTTTGACCACATACTTATGCACCAAGGAATCTACTTCTCTCCTGGTTTTCTCTACAAGTTGAATGATAGGTTTTGTATCAAAATCTAATGTTAATACTGGTAACACTGTGGGAAACCTTAGTAAGTTAATCATACATGTTAATAAATTAACATTTACATTCTACAAGTGAGTTTTCCACAACCTGAGAGTTTCTCTTTGTTGCTTGATGGGTCAGTGTTCCAAAGCATCCAATATGTTCACTCTTTGCTGGAGGCTGAGGGTTAAACACAGAAATCTTCAGTGTGGTGCAGCATTATAGTTATGAGCTGATATCAGTAAACTTGCTCTATGCGATGCATTTAGCAAACAATTTTGGCTTTATGAGCCAGTTTTATTGCACTACCCAACTCTAACACAGGCATAAAGTAATAGCCATAGTATGTGTAATGGCTAATCTGGGTTATCAACCTGACACACCATAACAGAGCTTACTTTAGTTAGAGAATTGCCTCCACCAGATTGGTCTATGGCCATGTTTGTAGGGCATTTTCTTGATTGCTAATTGATGTCTTAGGAGATCCCAGCTCACTGTGGTCAGTTCCATCCCTAAGCAGGTAGGCCTGAGATGTATAAGAAAGGTAAACCTGGGAGCAAGCCAGTAAGAAATGTTGCTCAATGGTTCTTGCCTCCAGGTTCCTGCCTTGTGTTCCTGCATGACTTCTCTCAAAGATGGGCCTGGAAGTATAAGCTGAAATAAACTCTCTTCTCCCCAAGTTGTTTTTGGTGATTGTGTTTATACAGCAACAAAAAGCACACTAGCAAAGTATGTAAATGAAGAAGCATGGCTATGTTCCTATAGATTCCCTACCAAAGTAGGTAGTCAACAGCATCATGCCTGTGGGATGGAATCTAGTTTGCTGACCCCCAATTTGCCTGATTCTGTTCCTCACTGTCCAGGTAGTTATAAAATCTTCAAGTTTGTTACCTTCTTCATGCCCCAATAGGGCATCCTTCCATAAAATGAGAATACTTACAGAGTCTGATTTAGAAAAGCAATTATAAGGATTGAATGAATTCATTCAGACCAAAAGCCCTCAACAAAATAAGCACCAAACTAAATGTTAATTGTGTTTATTTGAAGCCAATGTACTGCATAGATCACTGATAAATCCATGGCTAGAAGATCATTTAAGCTATTTTCAACTGTACTGTTGATGTAACTCTTCTTTTCTTTAATTCCTTCTGTCCAGGTGTTGGGTTATCATTCTTGTCTTTCCCACTTCCCAACATAAAACTTGTAAGGAAATGGGAGTGAAAGAATTATAACTTTCCACTATTTTACCCTCAACCTACCCCTACCACCACTCCAAGGAAATTATAGTAGCCACAGTGGGAAGCTGTCCCCAGACATTTAGTAACACAGAAAATAAGCAGGTGCAGAGAGGCTGCTGACTGCATCCTTCCTCACTAGGCTTGCCAGTGAGCTCTATGTACTTTGGACCTTCCTGACTAATTCTTTCCAGCAGGGCACTGATGGAGTTGTTAATAAAGTGTGAAGGTGTCTTGTGGATGCATTCTGAGTCTCAAAGAAGTGGATCTCTGTTTTAAATTAGAAGCTGATCTGTCCTCCAATCCCCGCAACATTCTGGAGATAGCATCTCCAATTGTAAAATTAATCAAACTTACTCTCAGTGACAGAAATGTTAATTTAAATTTTTTGTCACAATTACCAGGAGTGTTATTGCAGCTTCTGACTTGGAATTAATTTCTTCATCACTGGCTTAGACTCCTTTGTAATAGTGATAAATGAAATAGCTTTCTGACCTTTTTTATTTAAAATAAATTACTTTACAAGAAAAAAACCTACCTTATGGTAATCAACACCTTCAGACAAACAGAGGAACATGGAACATTTGGTCCTTTATTGTTTCTCTCTAATTTTTGTGTCTTTGGTGATTGAAATGACAAGTAGACAGAGTGAAGTGAGGCTCCCTTTATGGCTATATTACCAGAAGGGACTAATGTAGGTTGTAGTGTTGGCTTTTATGGGTACTGGGGAGGGAGTGAGGAGAAATTGTGGATTAGAACTGAAGAACCCCACAGGGGGCACAGAGGAAACAAGGTATCATGCTTATTTGAGCAATAACTAGGACATTGGATGCCCCCTCCCATTGTGAACCAGCCCATGTGTGGGGCTGCAGGCTGGTGACACCTGGGCATTGTCTAGCTAGAAATTCAGACTCTCCAGGTCCTGACCTAGTCATTTAGAATCAAATCAGATCCTCATAAAACTTGAACATGTACTAGAATTTGGGAAACACTGAAGCCCAGCCTGAGAGACTAAATGTCTGTTGTGCTTGTACATAAATGAGTCTCAAGAACAACAGAGTCCAGGTACACGACCACTGCTTATGCAAAGGGTAAAAGGTTCAGTGTCTGAACAGATGAGAATCTGAGGTAAGAAGATACGTGTAAGTAGAAACAGTTTGTACTTCCTGCAAGAGGGGCAGCTTTGATAAGATAATCAAAATCATCAGTTCATAAAAAGTCAAAATTGCTCAGCTGCAGGACACTGGGAAGCCAGCAAATATCGTACTGAGTGGAAGGGGTGATAGAATCTACTAGACTATGAGAAAAAGAACTCTAGCAGTTGAACATGAAATGCTTCTGTAGAAACCAAATTCTCATTTACTGGGTCCTGGATGAGAATAGGGCCTCAGCCATGGAACAACTTCTAATGTCTGAAATGTGCAAGGGCCCCCAGCTTTTTCCTGGAAGTTGGCTACTGCCTTTGAAATTCATTCCTTTTCTCCCAAATCCAGTTGGTGGCTCTGTATTTACACAGCTTACATTTTACCATCCAGCTCTTGTCATGAGCAGTGCTAATGAACAATGATAAGATCTCAGGCCTCTTTCACCCAAGTCCAGGTCTGCTGAGTGGGGCTCATTAGTCCCCAGGAGTGTGTGTCTTTGTCTTGTTATTAGTAATCAAGGTACTTGCTGAGGCTGTCTGGAAAGCTCAATCCTCTGCAGAAGGCTTTGCATATAAGGATTACATGCCCAATGCTTTTCTTGGAAAATATAAGACTGACTTGGAATCTTTGTTATGAAACCTGCTGTCAAAATTAATTAAGAGAATCATGTAATTACAATTTTTTGCATCTAGATGGCCCCCACTGACTTGTTTCTTAGTGTGGAATTAGTTTTGAAATGCCTGAAATAGCAATATAAAGACTAAATGGCCTTTTCAGGGGATAAAACTTAAACAATAAAGCTTTAAAAAATCAAAATTTTAATTATATCTTAATGACAGTTATTGTTAAGATGGAATTGCTCTCCACTCTGAGCTTTCTCATGTTATGTGTATTAAATCCAACCCTGGAAACAAGCTGGTATGACTTTAAGAACTGGGTCACATCACAAATAGACTTATTACAGGTGCAAGGTTGGTAGGAGATAATTACCAGCCCCTAGGTTCATGTAGAAGCATTTGCCCAAAGTTTGGCTTCCTGTAGCCCTTGATTAACTGAGTTATCACTAACATACACATGCTGGTATATATATTATTTAATTCACCAAATAGAGATTTCAAATGACTTTTCCATATGCCAGATTAGGTTAATTATCTTTTAACAGTGTTTTGGAAAAACTAAATTGTGCTGTAATCAGGCTACACAGAACCTGGTGTGAGGTGGCTTCATTTCTTTGAAAAAAAAAAGCCACTCATTATTGGTACCTATTTTTATTATTGTTCCCTGCCTTTTGGATTGCCCAGGAAGCAGCTTTATGACAAGTCTTTCTTCTGCCAGCCTACTGTGATACTAATGGAGACCAACGCCCCATCAAAATTCTTCCCTTCCCATTCTTCCATTGTCACCCACAATATAACCTGGCCAGTCTGTGACTGCACTGAGTTCTGGATCTAAAACATTTCTTTCCATTTCTGTTACCATGATATCTCAACAAGTACATCTCTATTATGTGGCATCCCATGAGGGTGGAAGCAGGAGATCCTAGCATGGGGCACAGGCTGGAGAATTATGTGCCTACTGACATGCATTTGATGAAGAGCCAAGATGGTGAAGGCCATTTGTCCCCAGAAGGTAGCTGGCACTCACAGTTGGTATAGTTTAGGAGCTGTGCTACTTGTTCACCTCTTACTTTCTGTAGGATGGAAGCAAAGTCTCTAAAACTACCCTCCAAATCTTCCTAGGAATCCTTGACTTCTACTTCATCCTCTCACTGAGATTTCCAGAGTGAAAGCATCTAGCTGTTCCCAGCATTGGGTTTCCAGGGTACTCTTCTCTGCCGGGGGCAGCACCTCACTTTCATCTCTGGTCTTCACATGCTTTTGCTGATTTACCCAGTAAAGCCTTTCTCCACTCTGCTATCCTCTTCCTTGTTTGGAAATCTCTGAGCTCCCAAGATTGGAATACGACCATGTCTGTTTCTACAGCATCTCACACTAGCTCTGCAGTCCCAAACAGGTTACCAGGTTTCCTGGGGGTAGATATGGCACCTTTATCTCTTACTCTTCCATCCACAACCCCATAATACAATGGCAAGCACACAACAAGCACTGTTTGTCCTGGTGACCAGTTGCCCCTGATCATAACCAGATAAGTCCAGATCTTCATATGGCAGGAAATGCAGGAGTTGCTTAGAAACCTCTGTTGTCAAGAGCTTCTGAAAGCTTTCATCTCTGAGGTCTTAGCATATATACAGTATTTAGTTATGTTTCACCATGTGGCTTTGCTCTCCAAAAATTGCTTGGTAGAACCATCTGAGCACCCATTTCCTCTGCATGTCAAGGACTGTGTCTTACATTTGGAGAATGCTTCAGGAAATGGTAGATCCATCTGAGCACCTGTTTCCTCTGTGTATCAAGGACCGTGTCTTACATTTGGAGAATGCTTCGGGAAATGGTAGATCTATCTGAGCATGTCAAGGACCATGTCTTCCATTTGGAGAACGCTTCTGGAAATGGTAGCAGCAGTGGCGCTGCTCTCTTCTTGGTTCCACTGTCTTGAGTTCTAGGCCTTTGAATTACATGATTTAGGGATTGTCTTTCACTTTCATATTTGTGGTTGGCTATTATTGTCTGCATCATACTAACAAGAACATCAAAGCATACATAAAAGAGAGAGAGAGAGAAAGAGAGAGCGCTCAAACTAACCAAGAGGCATGTAACTAGTAAAAAGTAAAATTAAGATCTCCACCCAACAGCAGGTATTTTCAATCAATATATATTGTCTGTGCTTAAGTGGGCCTCATTTCACAAATGAGAAGAATGGGGTTCAAATAATTTATGTAGTTTACTGACAGCTACACAGTCCTTACAGTTGCCAAACCAGGCTTGGCATTAACTCTAATTCCCAAGTCAGTGCTGGCAAGCACCAGGCTCTTAGTTCCTAGCAGAATTCTGCTTCTGGTTTACAACCATTTTCTTAGAAAAACTTTCTTGGTATATTGATAGCTTCATGCTTGGTCTGTGTACATGTTTAGACATGGAACAGCTTGTTCCCAGGAGCCTCTCTGACTCCTTGTTCTCTGTGAAGCAGCTGTACTATGCCCTTAGTTGCAAGTCCCACTGCATCAGTGACGCTCAGTGGGTGTACTGATAGAGGCACCCTTCCAGAACTCTTATGAGTGTGGATGAAACAGTGGTTCTCAACCCATTGGTCATGACCCCTTTGGCAGTTGAATGACTCTTTCACAGGGATCACATAAAATCATCCTGCATATCAGATATTTACATTGCAATTTATAACCGTAGAAATTTCACAGTTATGAAACAGCAACAAAAGTAATTTTAAGTTGGGCATCACTAAAACATGAGGAAATTTATTTAAGGGTCTCAGCATCAGGAAGGTCTAGAATCATTGGGCTAGATATATTAATAAGACCTCCAGAGGTCCTCTGCTAGAAAATCTGAACATAGAATACATCTTCAAATGGCTGTTACTTCTTTATTAGTCTTAATAAGCAAAATCTACCAGAGCTATGGAAAGAGTTATAATGTACAATTTAAAGTGTTAATTCTTCTGTCAAGATCTTTGGTCTAAATCATTGAATTTGTAGGCCCAAGTAGATATGATTCAAGTAGGTTTGGTATGTCTTTAACCTGTATACCATCACTATGGAGTATTCCTGTTTCTAGTAGAGTTGATACGTCATTAATTCATCCACCATCAAAATATGGAGTATTCCTGTTTTCTGCTGATCTCTTTGAAAAGAGTTTTATGCCTGTATGCTGTAGCAGAATTGCAAACTGGTTATTTCACATTGCAGGTCAACAATGAACCAGACACAGGGATAAACAGTAGGATAAACAGAAGGCTAAGGTCCTTGCTTTGGTGGAGCTGTGCAAACACAGAGGAAAGAGTAGTCAGGGCTGGGAGCATATAGGTCAGCATGCATGTTCAACCCCAAACACTGCAATAAAATCAAAAGAACAGTCAAAGATGCAAATAAACGTATCTATCCGGCTAAGTTCTGTGAGCACAGTAAACAAAGAACAGTGACAAATGGCAGGTTAACCAACCATGGGTCCTTCAGGGTAGCCTCCTGCAGGAGTTGTAATTGATGCATAACCTGAACAACGAGAAAGAAAGAAAAAGGAGATAAAAGATGAGGGGATGTTATAGGTAGAGGAACCACCATGTAAAAAATGAAGCAAGAAAAATCCTGGAATGTTCTAAGATCTGAACACAGCTATGGCAGCTGGAGAGTGGGAATGTGAGCTGTTGGCCATATAAGACAGCATTAGAGAAGTAGGCAGTGCGTGGGTTGAACAAGAATATGAGGCTATCGGTGCATTTGTAAAGACATTGGCAAAGCACTGTAAGTTTTAGGCAGAGTAACTACCTGGTTTCATTGACAATTTAAAAATCTCTCTCTCTTGCTTGAGTGTCCAGATTGGATTAAACTCAAAAGCTGTAAAACATTATTTTTATAAAAGACAAATAAATGCAAAGAAATCCATGCTAGAATCATCCTGCATATCATATATTGGAAGACTTAAGGGTGTTAACATGGCAATAATACCTAAATAAGCATTTATAGGTTAATCATTACCAAATTCCTGGCAATGTTTTTTGCAAAGATAGAAAAATTCATCCTTAATTTCATACAATGTCCCAAGATATTCAACATATCCATGTATACAGACATGTATAAAGTTGGAGGACTGCCACTTCTGTTTTCAGAAATTACTCCAAAGCTATGGTAATCAAAACAGTGTGGACTGGATAAATAGCTTAGTAGTAGAGTACCTGCTTCTCATGCACAAGGCCCTGAGTTCAGTCCCCTTTGCCAGTGTCCTTTATTGTTATCCCAGAAAGGGGTTGTTCATGCTGCTGTTGTCCATTTCTGGGCAGTACCTGAATAATGTGCAAAACCATCAGTAAAGCAGGACCTAGTCTTCTCTTCTGCAGACAACTGACCATATTACACACCATGAGACTATAAGTGCATGCTTGGCAGCAGATGAAATTGTAATGTGAGTAGAAACCATAGGCATTTGGGCAATATCTTCATGTAATTTGTTTGTGCCTTCAGGACCTTCTCGGGCCCAATCATGTATGTACCACTAATGGATTGCTGCCATGCATGTCTTACTTTAGGACTTTGTGGGTCATAAAACATCTAGCTAATGATGGGCAACTCATGACTTGTGTTAATTTTGTGGTCTATTGTCAAACATTCAATTTACACTAAGGCCCAACAGCGAGCCAAGAGGTGTCTTGCAAAAGGAGAATAGAAGTCTACAGATACCAGAGCCTTGCTATAAAATTCCAAAGGTCTCTTCTGTTATTCACCTCTAGGAACCTGCCAAAGGTTCCAAACAGCATTCCTATCTGTGACTGACACCTCAAGTACCACCAGGTGTGCTGGATCATATGGCCTAAGTAGTAGAGTGGCCTAAACAGCAGCCAGGATCTATTGAAGAGCTTTCTCCTGTTCCAGGCCCCACACAAAGCTAACAGCTTTCCAAGTCATTTAGTCTATGTGCTGGAGTAACATAGCCAAGTGAGGAATGTGTTGTCTCCAGAATCCAGATAAGTCCTCTAAATGTTGTATCTTTCTTGATAATGGGAAGGGCTAGGTGCAATAACTTATCCTTCACCTTAGAAGGAATATGTCTGCATGCCCCACACCACTGGACTCCTAAGAATTTCACTGAAGGAGAAGGCCCTTGAATTTTTGTTGGATTTATTTTCTATCTCTCTTAGTTACTTGTCTATTTCTGTGAAGAGACACAATGAGCAAGGCAACTCTTATGAAATAAAGCATTTAACTGAAAGCTTGCTTACAGTTTCAGAGGCTTAGTCCATTATCATGGCAGGGAGCCTGGAGGCAGGTATAATGTTGCAACAGTAGCTGAGAGCTACATCCTGATTCATAGGGGTGTGTGTGTGTGTGTGTGTGTGTGTGTGTGTGAGAGAGAGAGAGAGAGAGAGAGAGAGAGAGAGAGAGAGAGAGAGAGAAATTCTGGGCCTGACATGGGCTCTTGAAACCTAAAAGTCTACCTCCAGTGACATACTTCCAACAAGTCCACAATACTATAACAAGGCCACACCTCCTAAGCCTTTCAAACAGTTCCACTCCCTGTTGACCAAGCATCCAAATGTATGAGCCTAGGCAGGGGAAATTTTCATTCAAGCCTCCACATGATTCACTGATGTGCATCTGTGTGACCAACAAGAACAAAGTGGTTGCTACCTATAGATGAATTTCTAAATGGTCTTATTAAATAAAAAACACAGAGCCAGATATATGGGTGAAAGCCTGGGAGAGATCAGGGAAATAGGGAAAGTCATCAGCCAACTTTACCTCACTAACTCTGCAGCTTCCAAATTGAGTTACTTCCTGTCTACCCATGCCTTTATTGCCTTGCTGTTCTGTCATCTAATTTGCTCTCTCCATTCAGCTACATGACTTCCTCTTCTTACCTAGCTCTGTCACTTCCTGTCTGTCTGTACAGACCTCCAGACCTTCATGGTTAACTAGTTTTGGAATTTAAGGTGTGTGGCACCACATCTGGCTCTGTTTCCAGTGTGGCCTTGAACACACAGAGATCCTGCCTGCCAAGTGATAGGATTAAGGGCATGTGCTACCATTGCCCAACTTCTTTGTTTACTTAAAACGACTTGCTATTTTCTCTGGTCTCCAGACAAACTTTATTTATTAAAGCACAAATAAAATATTACCACATTTTGGTACAAATAAAGTATCACCACATTTCCCCTTTTTTGTCTAATAAAAATAAAAAAGTAAAAAAGTTATAACTAATATAAGAAAAACTATACACAAAAAGTACAATAACTATATACAATATATAGAAGCAATAAATAGAACAACAATATCTAGTCCATTTCCATTTGACAAACTCAGAGAAAATATTCCATTGTCTATTCTATTTTGGTAAGTCCAAAATGTACCTAATTCACTTTCTATCCTAACTTATATTACCAACAGGAAACTATTTTATGATGTCTTTCAATCTTATACACTTAACACCTCTTAATGAGTTTCATTTCTGAATTTCTTAACAAGGAAAACTGTAACTATAACTATCTAATCTTCAATACCCTCAGAGACCCAGGAAGGAAATAATATTATCTAGTAAAACAGGAAGTTCAAACAAGTGATTTCCAAAAATTGTTAGTTATGACAGAAACAGCAAACTTCCTGGACAGTCACCTGAGGTTTCTCTGCAACTTTGGGGCATCATCTTCAGCCTACAGGCTTAACATATCTGACAGACTCATTTTGAAGCACGATGCTACAGCTTGATCCCACATTCGGTGTGAATATTCCATGTACCAGATAAACCTGAATTCTGCCAGTGTCCTGCCATGATTCAGGATTTTAAATTCTGGAAATTGCTGGTGTTTTTGGAATTTAGCTTCCCATTCTTATTGGCTTGTGGGTGACTTCATCTCCTTTATTAAATGCTAGTCTGCACTGAGAGGTTAGGCTCTGTCAGCCTAGTTACTCCTCCAAGAATAATTGTTCCAGCTACTGTTAACACTGCACAGCAGGAGCCATTGGCCCACTGCCTGTTCAACTGCCTTTGAAGGAAGAGGCGCTGCACCTTTTCCTGGTTACAAAGCCATTTCAACAATGGCATCCTATTGTCCTGACCTCATAGGATGCCTGTTGCCAAAGCTGCAACCACATTTGTCTAGGCAAGGATGGGCAGTCCCCCTTTTTTGTGTGTCTGTGTCCTGCTTGTCCATTTTGGATAGCATACTGTCAGCAGTCAATGTGATGGCACTTTTGCCACAATGAAAGTTAACTCCATATGCAATTTCTTTGAAGTTGATATTTTCTTTAAAGTAGATTGGTGCTGCCAGGAGCAGACATGTATCACAGTCATAAAAAAAGAAAAAAAATCTAAGTTATTAAAACATTTTAAGTGTCATATTCAATAGATCTCTGAAAGATTTGAAGATGACCTGTCTATCTAAAATGTATCTCTGCTTGACCTTGAAAACATACCTAATGTGATTACAAGTTTGATTGAAATGTATAACTACTAACTTTCATTTACATCTTAATAGTTGTTAATAATAACTTTCAAGGATTAGCAAATTGCATTACATTGTTTAAATGAACTGTATAGGTACAATATCTTGAGCAAGATTAGAAATATATGTACAGTATTTTCTAACAAAATCAATCTCAGATTTGTATCAATATACATAATTTGTATACAATATACAAAAATCCAATCCAATGTAAAATACGTAAAACTAGTAGTTGTTTTTAAAAGTAGATTCAATAATATACTTTTTATCTATATCCTATCTATATCTGCTCTTTTTTCTTTTCAGAGTAGATTCAATAATCTACCCTTTAATCTATCATTTCTATATTTTTTCATAGTAGATTCAATAATCTGCCTCTTAACTATATCCCCTTTTTTTTCAAACAAGAACCTTAAATCTAATCTCCTATGTTTAGTCCTTTTCTTGACCATTAACAATAACAACTTGTAACCAACCATCCTAAACAATGAATATTATCCCAAACCGGAAAGCCATTGAAAGACCAAAAACCACCTGCCCCACCTCTTGGAAATGTGTGCTTCCTGTTCTTAAAATTGCTTCCTGCTGTTTATGGGCAAAGACATCTTTAGCGAATTCTGAAAAGAAATATTTTAGGTTAATTGTCAAGTCCTGTGAGTGGTAGCTGTATCATTTATTGTCCAGTCTCTGCATAACGCAAAATTACAGGGCTTATCTCAAGTCCTTATTAGTCTGTAAGGCTGGATCATCTCAGCTTGCCATCTCGAAACTGTCCTAAACAGTCTGCATTCCAAAGCTGATCTTTGGGTGATGTTTGTCAACTTTGTGGTATTATTATTGTCCATGTGGAATTGTCATTGTGGGGCTCCATCATCTTTTTGGAGACTTCAAATTTGCTTATAAATTTTGGTATAAATTCATACCTTAAGAAAAGTTTAAAGAATCAAAATAGAAACAAAGAATTATGAGATTAGTGGCACTAGAATAGTCCCTAAATTTTAGTTTTCTTCTCTCCCATATCATACGGCTCTTCAGACTCCATACAGAGGTTTTGCATTTTCCTTTTAACAAACATGCTTGGGTTTAGAGAAGGAGAGAGCCATTCTTAATTCCAAAGCCAGCTTTAATCTTTAATTGAACTGGGACTACAAAAAGACAATTTGTGTTAAGTATCTGTAGAGAAGAGCAGAAACAAACATTTAGAAAGACTTATGAAATTTTATATGTAGTAAACCAATATGCCAATTTACTCTTTTACTTGGGACATTTCTTCTGGATGATTTGTCCCTTTTGTTCAGATGTCTCATTTGTCCAGTGTTCTTCAGATTCCTTAGCCTTCATTCTCCTGAAAGACAAAAACAAAAACCTTGCCCCAAGCCTAACTTTGGGGAGGTTCCCTTTAGGCAAGTTATATCTGATTAAATAAAAAGCATTTGTTAGTGATATAAGTTAATTTTAAATTGGATGGTCATGCTGGTTGATAAAATATCACCTCTTGTAATTAACAGGTCTCTCTTGCTTAAATCGAACCTTTGTCAATTTTGCTGGTATCCATAGATTTTCTTCTCCTGTAGAAAAAAGAGCAAAACCTCATCCCCAACGTAACACATATCCTGGTTTCCATTCTGAGGTCAGCACATCCTTAAAGTATATAGGCTGATTTAATTCTGTAGTTTTTTTCTATTATCCAATGTCTCTCTGCAGCTGTTGTTCCTTTCTCATTAGCACTGAGAAAATTCAAAGTTAATAGAGCATCATGTAATCTATTTCTGGGGGTTTTTGTTACCCCTTTCTGTTTACGTAGCATATCCTTTAGAGTTTGATTTGATCTTTCTATAACTGCTTGACCTGTAGGCTTGTGTGGCATACCTGTAATATGCTTTATATTGTAATAAGCAAAAAACTGTTTCTTTTTACCAGAGACATATGCTAGAGCATTGTCAGTTTTAATTTGTGCAGGTATACTCATGATGGCCATAACTTCTAGCAAATGCATGGTTACCAAATCAGCTTTTTCAGAACTCAGAGCAGTTGCCCATTGAAATCCTGAATAAGTATCAATAGTGTGGTGTACATATTTCAATTTTCCAAATTCTGCAAAATGAAACATATCCATCCACCAGATTTCATATCTCTGAGAACCCTTTTGGGTTACATCCTGCTGGTAGCATAGTCTGATTGTAATTGGAACAAGTAGGACATTTCCTTACAATTTCCTTGACTTATTGCCAGGTAATAGAAAAATCCTTTTTTAAACCCTTACTATTGACATGATTTTTTAAAATGAAATTCTGAGGCCTCCAGCACATTTCCTATCAATAGTTTACCAATCTCATCATTACCTTTTACTACAGGGCCTGGGAGACTGATATGGGATTGGATGTGAGTTATATATATAAAGGATGATTCCTATTCCTGTTTATATCTTGTACCTGAATAAATAACAAAGTTAGCTCTGACTCATCATGCATAAAGTCTGCAGCCTCAATGTATAAGACCAGTCTTTCAGCATACTAAATTAGTAACTATGTTGAATGGTTCTGAAAAGTCCATTAATACCATCAGAATAGCATATAATTCTGATTTTTGAACCAAATTATAAGGACTTTGAACCACTTTACTTAAATTTTCTGACTTGTAACCTGCCTTTCCTTGTTTGTCTGCATCTGTATAAGATGTACAGGCTCCAGATATGGGTGTTTCGTGAACAATGAGAGGCAGAATCCAATCAGCTCTCTTTATAAATTGAACTCTATCACTTTTGGGATATTTGCTGTTATTCTTTCCCAAAAAATTACTGCAAGCTCTTTGCCAAGGTTCACTTTCTGCCCATAATTTCTCAATGTCATCCTTAGTTAAAGATACTACAATTCCTGCTAATTGACAAAGTCTCAATTTTCCTTTTAAAATCAAGTCAGACATCTTTTCCACATATGTTTTTAATTTTTGACTCTGTTCATTTGGTAGACGTATCCATTCCAATATAATATCTTCTCTCTGCATTAAAATTCTGTAGGAGAATGCTCAGAGGGTAAAATAACCAAAATGCAATTAGGCTTTGGATCCACATGATTCCACATATCTTTCCTGTACTCTCTTTTCCACCAAGGCCAATTCTTTCTCAGCTTCAGCTGACAATTCTCTTGAACTATTTAGGTCCTTGTTGCCTTCTAAGGTTTTGAACAAATTACTCAGTTCATCTTTTTTTTTTTTAACCCCAACAATAGTTCACAGATGGGAAATGTCTCAAATAATCTTAGAAAGTAATTAAGAGTCCATAATTGATCTCTGTAAATTTGCACCTTTTGAAGTATGATTTTTTGTAGACCTATTTTATATCCTAAATAATTAAGAGAATCTCCTCTTTGTATCTTTTTAGGAGCAATTTGTAATCCCCAACAAGGCGAAATTTTCTTTACTCCATCAAACATTTTTTCTGAAATGTCTGCATTTGAATCAGCTAGTAAAATGTCATCCATATAATGACAAATTATAGATTAGGAAATGGTTTACATATTACTTCTAATGGCTGTCATACAAAATATTGGTACAGGGTTGGGCTATTTAACATTCCCTGTGGTAGAACCCTCCATTAATATCTCTTAACCAGCTGAGAATTATTATAGTTAGTCATCTTGAAGGCAAATCTTTCTGTCTTTTTCTTGTAAAGGTATTGAGAAGAAACAGTCTTTTAAAACAATAACTATAAGAGGCCATCCTTTAGGTAACAAAGTAGACGAAGGAATTCCAGACTGTAGAATTGGCTGAATTACCTTGTTAATTACTCTCAGGTCTGTAACCATTCTCCCTTTACCAGATTTCTTTTTAATAACAAATACAGGTGAATTCCAAGGGCAGGTTGATTCTTTAATATGTTGATCACTTAACTGTTCTTGTACCAACCAGCTCTTCTAAAACTGCAATTTCTCTGTTGTTAAAAGCCATTGCTGAACCCATACAGGCTTGTCTGATAACCATTGTAAAGGTAGAGTTACTGGTGTCTTTGGAAGATCAGCAGTTGTTATACCCTGTTCTTGTACAATCTGGATGACCAGTGACTGTTCTTTATAATAATACCTCTAATATTTCTCTCAGAAACATGTGTTAGTTTATGGCTTGTTTCTGAGGTTGGAGGAATGTTAATCTGGGTATTTCACTGTTGTAATAAATCATGGTCCCATAAATTCATGGCTATATTAGCCCCATATGGCTTTAATTTTTCTCTCTGTCCCTCTGTTTCACTTGAGATAATGTTCCAGTCCCTAACAGCTGAACATTTACCTCCTGAAGAGGCCAATTTGTATGCCAAAATTCTGGTGCAAATATTTTAACATCTGCACCTGTGTCTACCAGGCCTTCCAAAAGAATGTCATGTATTCATATTTTTAATTTTGGTCTTTGTTCATTTATAGAAGTTTGCCAAAAAATTGGCTTTATGGTTCCTCCTAAATTTCCTGCTCTCTCCACTACAGCTCCTCTATCACCACAAGCAGCCTGGTTTATTCCAATAGGCATTTGATTATTTAATTGCTCTGAGGAGCGGTTTCTTCTACTATGGCAGAAAAGGTCTAAACTGAATTTTCCATGGGGGTCTGTATGATGCCCCTCAGAGAGTTTCCTGATGGCAGAGGCAAAGGATTACCTTGTCTGTCTCTTGTTGATCTACATTTGTTAGTCCAATATTTACCCTTACCACACCTTCCGCATAGTCCAGAAGGGAGGGGCATTCTGTTGCCATTGTTCCTTGAATATACATTGTTTCTAAGAATGCCCTGTTTACAATCCCTTTTCAAATGACCTTGCTTATCACAATTAAAACATCTGATATTATTATTTTTCCTCAAAGCTCTTGATATAACCTCTCTTATCCACATATTATCATGGTCATGAGACTCAATATTAACCTATCCACATATCATCATGGTCATGATACTCAATATTAGTTGTGTCCCTGATCCAATCTTCCAGGGGTGCTGATCTTGCCTTTAGTGGCCTGATTATACTTTTGCATGCTGCATTCGTGCATTCAAATGCCAAAGATTCAATTATTATATGTCTAGCTTCTGAATTTGGTATAATTCTATTTACTGCTGAAGACAGCCTTTGTATGAAATCCATGAAGGATTCTCTGGGGCCCTGTATAACTTTTGTAAATGACTCAATTTTTTTTCCTGTTTCCTAAATTCTGTCCCACGCATTCATGGTTGCCATGTGGCATAGAATTAAGGTTTTGTTATCACATAAACATTGTATTTGTATATCAGCATTATTGCCTCCTCCCAGAAGCTGACCATGGGATATTTCTACACCTCTAGCCCTACATTGTTGTTCTATTGTTTTAGCCTCCTCTTTAAACCATGTTCTCCATTCTAACTGTGGACTGTCCTCTAGGACAGCTGTAATTAACTTTTTCATTCCTGAGAGATAATTCTATTACAAGTTGACCACAAATTTAACATCTGCTTTACAAATGGAGAATACATGCCATATGATACTATAGCTTCTTTAAATCTCCTTAAATCTGACATTTCCACTGAAGTCCAGTTACCTTGTACATGCCCTTGAGCACATAGTACCTGTAAGGTTACCAGATAGATTATGTTTGGTTGTTTGAAAACAGCCTATCTCTCTGGAACCATATAATTCAATCCTGAAATAATTTCACCTTTAAATTCTTCTGTCTGGGTCTGAATTTCTCTATAATTCATTTCAACAGGTTTTTCTAAAGTCAATCCTGAGATACATTCACCTTTAAATTCTCCTGTCTGAGTCTGAATTTCTCTGTGATTCATTTTAACAGGTTTTTCTAAAGCTTTTATCTTGGCACTTAAATTGACCAACCTTTTTAATGCTAAAATAAAAATGATCAAACAAATAATATTCATAATTGATGTTATGTACATATGTGGCCTTGAACACACAGAGATCCTGACTGCCAAGTGATAGGATTAAGGGCATGTGCTACCATTGCCCAAATTCTTTGTTTACTTAAATGGCTTGCTATTTCCTCTGATGTCTGTGCAAGCTTTATTTATTAAAGCACAAAAAAATCACCATGTTTCAGCACAAATAAAATATCACCACAGCTAGCCCATGCTCTCTTGATCCAATCAGCATAATATTATCAATATAGTACATCAATATGATATTTTGTGGAGGAGACAGGTGATCAAGATTTGACATTCCTTCTAACTAAGTTATATCACAGAGTTGTAAAGTTAATATATCTTTGAGGTAAGGCTGTAAAAGTATACTGGTGGCCTTGGCAGCTAAAAGCAAATTGCTTCTGGTGGTCATTATGGAGAGGTACTGAGAAAAGGGCTTTTGCTAGATCAATAGCTGTATACCACGTACCAGGAGATGTGCTAATCTGCTCAAGTAAGGATACCACATCTGGCATAGAGTAGGCTCCCAGACAAGTTGAGGGACTCCCCTCTCCCAGCTACCAGTACCACGGGATGGAAATTCAAAATGTAAGATTTTCCTATAAGTTCCTAAATTTTAACTTCTGTCCCTAGCCTCTATCTTTCTTGGCAAGTTTCCATTGGGCTGACAGACACATCCAAGTATCAGCTCCTAACTACAACCTGCTCCAAATGACTATAAGCCCTGGACTTGCTAAAAGCTGACATGGACCAGTCCAACCAATGTGACTGTTCCTTTTCTTTACAGCTGGGTCAGATTACCAGGTGCTCCTGATAAATGCTTTGTTGCTCAGTCTTTGACTGGTGTTTCAGCCTTCCTGGGCCCTGATAACTGATGCCCCACTTTCAGCAAGAAGTAGTTATAAAAGAGATAACTTATCCCTTGCCCACCCCATACACTCTTAACAGGCTGAAATGCTAAGTCAAAAGGAAACTTCCTGGAATAAGGTGCAAAATGGTTACCTATAATGCCCATTTGGCATACCAAGAAAGTGGGCACAGATTTGTCAGTTGGTAGACTCATTAACTAACTAAAATAATTCATTAACTAAAATAGTTCTACAGTATGATAAGGCACCTGACTTGCTTTATACAGAATCAAAGAACTATATAGCTTGAAGAGAAAATTATTATTTCTATATAAACCATTCAGGATTATAATCTGGCTGTACTCAAGGAAACATTACAAAAAGAGGATCTGAAGTAAATGACTGGTGCTTGAATTCCCTGGCAGAGGTCATACTGCAAAACAGAAGGGGACTTGACCTCTTCTTCATGCAACAGAGGGGACTCTGAACAACTCTTAGAAAACCATGTTGTTTTTATGCTAACCATTGGGAAATAGAAAAAGGTTAAGTCTGGTTAAATAAAGAATTAAGAACAGAAAGCAGTTACATTCAAACAGTCAAAATTTGTATATATCCCTATTTTCATGCTTCCCATGGTCAACTACCCTTCTTAGTGTTGTGGGAAGTCCTGTATTACTTATTTTACTCACCCTCTCACTGGGAGAAGCATTGGTACAGACCCACCACTTAGCTGGTGACTTCAAAGATAAACTATATCAACCCATGGCCAGCACCACAGATAGCCTGGGTGCCCTCCTATGACAAATGACCATTGTTGTCTGAGTTGTACTACAAATAGAAGGACTCAGAATGTCTTGACAGCAGAATGGAGATGGGGGGGGGACTTGTATCATCCTTGGGGGAGGAATGTTGTTTCTATGTAAATGAATAGGGGTTGGTTGAACAAAATATTAAAACCCTCCATGAACTTTGCAACAATTTGAGGTCCTGACACACCTTCAATGACCCTGCTCCCTGGTACTCCAACCCCCTCATTGCCTGGCTTTTACCCTTGATGGGCCAGATCACAGCCATCAGAGCCCTCCTCCCTCTTGCACCATGCCTTGTACAGTTTCTCAAAAAACAAGTTACTAATATAGTCAAAGTCACTGCCAACCAAGTCTACAGACTACACTGACACATTTGATTACACAGCCCCATTATAAAAAAACAAAGAGGGAGATGTGGGCTCCCAGGCCAGAGGGACAGTAGAGTGTTGCCGATACCCCAGACATCTCTCAGAGAACATGGCAGGAGTGGAACCACTCCCTACCCAAATCAGGCCTGGACCCACTCGACTCCATAGAGGTAAAGACCACACCACATTAGAGTCAGTTAAGCTTCTATTTCCTCAACAGACAACTGGCTCCTCAGAAATCATGTGACCAGCAGTTGGCAGTCTGCTAATCTAACTCAAATGCCTGGAAATCCTTGCCTCTGCAGCAGTGCTTCCTCTGTGTACTTCCTTCGGTGCTTTGCTATTTGAATTGGTGCATTATTAACATTTGCCTATCTTTAAGCAGGTCTGCAGATGCAAATTGAGTACACTCCTCCCTTGTTCATTTGCCCCCCCCAACTCGAACGATATAATCTAGCCCCATTGCTTCAGTCTCCTGGGTTGTTCATTCATACCTGTCAGTACTCACTGCTGCCTAAGACCCTGCTCCCCAGCTCCCCCACATCCTGGGACCCCTGGGGGTGGTGGCAGGGTGGGAGAATCCACAGCATAGTAGCTGCAGTAGAAGTCACTACTTGGCTGAGTTTTTGATAGTCAGCTGTCATTCTCCATAATTCATCTGTCTTCTGCACTGACCAGACAGGAGAGGTAAAGAGAGATGAGATGGGCCAACCACCCTGTGTCTTTCAAGTCCTTGATGATGGCACTCATTTCTGCAATCTCCTCCAGGGATATGATACTGTCATTGGTTCACTATTTTCCCTGGCAGAGTCATTTCTAAAGACCTCCATTTAGCCTTTCAACCATTATAGACCTCACTCCACAGATCAGGAAATGAATGTGAGGATTCTGCCAACTTCTAAGTATATATATATATATATATATATATATATATATATATATATATACACAAATTATACATTCTGGGACAAGGGAAATAACCACAGGATGAATTTGGGGACCTATTGGACCTACTGTAAGTCAGACTTCAGCCAAAATGCCATTAATCACCTGACCTCCATAAGCTCCTACTTTAACTGAAGGACCACAATGTTTTTTGAGAACTCCTAGAATCAGTGTCAATTCAGAACCACTATCCAATAGACCCTGAAATATCCAATTGTTTCCTTTCCTGTAACAGTATATTTGGAAAAGCCCAAGTCCATCTGGGGATGGACTGGAGAAAAGCTGACAGTCAAACTCTTAGATATTATATCTAAGTCCTTCATCAGGGAAGCTGGCCATACCTTCATTCAAGGAGTTCTGGGTCTATAAACTGTCTCAAGTCTGGAAATCAAGTATGGTTCAAATCACAGGTTGATGCTGTGGGATGGTCTGTATGTCAAACATGTTGCTTATTGGTCAATGAATAAAACACTGATTGGCCAGTGGTCAGACAGGAAGAAGTATAGGCAGGACAAGGAGGAGAGAATTCTGGGAAGGAGAAGGCTGAGCAGACACTGCCAGCCGCCACCATGACAAACAGCATGTGAAGATGCCGGTAAGCCACAAGCCATGTGGCAAGGTATAGATTTATAGAAATGGATTAATTTAAGATATAAGGACAGTTAACAAGAAGCCTGCCACGGCCATACAGTTTGTAAGCAATATAAGTCTCTGTGTTTACTTGGTTGGGTCTGAGCGGCTGTGGGACTGGCGGGTGAGAGAGATTTGTCCTGACTGTGGGCCAGGTACGAAAACTCTAACTACAGGTTGAGATTTGCCACAATCCAATATAGTCTTTCATTTATTTCATTTTTCTATATATACAGATCAAATGAAAATGCAGTATGCTTAGTATCTATTTCATGCCAGAAACACCATGACTGATTAGCCAGTGCCAAAGGGCCATATTGGTCTTGCTACCATAAAATTCACTTTGTGCTGACCATTATGGATTAGGCCATTAAGAACTTTACCTTGTCTGTGCTGCCCATGACAATAATTACAGCCACCTAGCCATTGGCAATTGAGTGCTGCCACCTGGCCCTGCAACTGAGCAGCAGCACCTCTAACCCTAAGGTCTGGCACAAGAAAAGAGGCAACAACAAAACTCTTCAAATATGCCGGGGCCCTCTCACTGTTTTGCATCTTATAGGAATTCTTGGCCTTCCAGAAAACATACCCTTCACATGTGGAGGATTTGGTTTTACACAGCATACCTGCATTGAAATTTTCCTGAACCTTAAATCCCTTCATGAATGCTAATCCAAGGCATCTCCAACCTCTTTTCTGTGGGCCATCTTCTCACAAATGCTTCAGCCAACTATTCAAACAACCTTTTGACATCTTACTTAAAAGTGCAAGCTTCCTTATAAAAACCAAGGATTTCCACTCAGAGGGCCCTTATCAATAAACTCAGCCTGCTCAGGTTTTAGGTTCCTTCCACCATTATCCCACACCCTTTAAATCACACATTCCCCAGATTTCTCATTGTATGAATTAGAAAACTCATTAAGCTCTTTTGTAGTGTAGCACACTTCTTCATGGGCTACACATTCTACCTCCCCTCTAGGAGCCTGCTTTGCCCTAAGTCTGATTATATTTGTAGAGACAACTATTGGTGGGCCCTGTGGGAAACCAGTATTGTCTTACCTGACTACACTGATGATTGGGCAGACAATAAAGGGATTAATTTCCTCAGTCAAAGGCAGAAAGAGAAATATTTCCGGGTCTGGAGATGGGTATGCATCTTCTTCTAAGGGTGAAGAGACCCCTTCCTCACGTGAGATAAACCCTTGAGAATCTGGGGGTTCAAAATTCTAAGCTTCAATAGGGTCTTCCCACACATCTCCATTCTAAGATACAGGATCCTTACCAATTAATGCCCTCACTTTAACAGCCAACACCCTACAGAGCTGGACTTGAATTTTTGCTGTAACTCAGCCAACCTTATAATGAGGCCTTTGGTTTGATTTTCCCCAACTTGAGATCTCTGGCTGCTGGAGAGAAGATTCTCTTCTATGGCACACTTAGAAACCTTTAGACTGTTTATGGACATCTGGAGCTGGTCAGTTTTATCATTGAGTATATTGTTCTTCACTGTGTTCTGAGGTGCTAGATATGGGTAATTTTATCATGGAGCTCATTCCTATCCATTGTCAATTTATCCAGAATTGCTAGGAGTAACCAATCAGTGTCATCATTTTTCTTATTTATCCACAAATTGACAAATGTTTTGTATAGGGTCACCAAATTTCTTGTGTCTCACAATTGGTGAATCAAGATAATCAAATGTATTCCTCTCCTTAAGTTTGTAAATAGTTCAAGCCATGGGTTTTCAGTATTCCCCAACCTTTTAGGAGAGGCTTCAGTAACTGTAGATGTTGGCAATTTGGACAAACCTATTCCAGATACTTAAAAATTCATCTTTATACTTACAGTGTTCTAGAACCACTTTTACTATCAAAATTTATATTGTCTCTGTAGAGACATATATAGGGCACTGTAGAGGAATAAAACTTATAGGATGCATCTATATAGAGAGAGAATGGGGATTTATTATAGAGAGAATGGCCAGTTAATCCAACAATGGCTGCCTATCAATAGAAGATCCAAGAATACAGTAGTTGTTCAGTCCACAAGGCTGGATGTCTCAGCTGGTCTTCAGTATACACTGGAAGCCTGAAGCAATAGACTCTAATGCCAGTGAAGGAGTGGACTTGCCAGTGAGATTGAGAGCAAACAGGCAAAGAAAGCAAGCTTCTTTTTTCCATGCCCATGTTATGGGCTGCCAGTGGAAGGTGTGACCCAGATTAAAGTTGGATCTTCACACCTCAAAAGATCTGGATTAAAGGTTTATCTTCTCACTTCAGAAGATCTAGATTAAAAGTAGTTCTTTCTGCTTCACATGATTTAATTAAGAACCCCCCCCACACACACACACACACCAGCCACTTGGGTTTTAGTTAGTTTCAGATGTAGTCAAGCTTACAACCAAGAATAGCCATCACAAATTGTATTGTAAGTAAGTAGCTGGGGCTGCTGTCACTCCTTTTAGAAAGAATTTTGTGTAAGAACAAAAATAAGCAATGATATCTTGGACTAAGGTAGTTATCAGCTCCAATGAAAAAAGGGCTATGTGTGCATGTGCAAACATGAGCATGATTTACAGAGATGGAAATCACCATAATGGATTTCCCCCTTACCTTTTGATCAGAAACAAAAGTGCATCTTACTCAAACATAGTTTAATGTTGCAAGACTCCTTTCTCTCGAAACCATAACCTTATCTTACAGGTTGACATTACATCTGAATTGACTTGTCATGTCTATGTAATAGAACTATTTCTATAAATTCATCATGCATGCCCTTTCTTGGAGAATGTACAAGGAACTTTCTGTTTTTAATCTTGGAAGTATGATTATCTGGATTACAATGGCTGAAGTATCGACAATCACCTGTCCAGTGGTTTTATTTCAGAGTAACCCTCTCTTCAAACATAAAGCGTTGGGAATTTCATTTATCACTATAGGAATATTAAGAGGTGATACCTAGTAAGAGGTGACTGGGGCCAAAAGACTTGCATGCGAGGGTAGATGCCTGTGTGTGGAGTGTGAGGTCACTAGTAGGAGCAAATCCTCATAAAGGAACAGTTCTTTCCCTTTTTCAATCACGCTCCTGGGCTCCCTTGCACCTTGCCTTCCCTTAACTTCTGCTTCCTGCCATGAGAAGACATATCTAGAAGTCATTTCTCAGAAGATGTCAGCCTCCTATCTTGGACTTTGTAGACTTCATAACTGAGAAGAGATGAATTTCAATTGCTTATAAGTTATTGAGTCTCACTACTCCTTTATAAACTGCATAAAATGTGCTAAGACATCTAGTTGTGTAAAAGTTTATTTGGCATCAAGTTATGCTGTTTGACATTCCTTATTTATGCTTTGGGTAACTCTCATATCCTATGCTAACTCATGTAGTACCTGAACAAGACATTATCTGTCTTGAGTGTTGTTATTGTACAGATAAATCCACCCAAGTTCTCTGCAGACATTTGTTTTTAAGAAGGCGAGTTACCATATAAAATAGAGATTTTATGGAGTATTTGCTTTGCAAATTAGCTCTTTGCAACAGGTGGAATATTTTTTCATCACCTAAGAATGTCAAAACAGCTTCTACTCCTTCAAACTTATCCTTCATTAGATTCCCACGAAGAAAACGACAATGAAAATCCCACAACAAAGATTCCATGAAATGGACACAATTTCCTAAAGTGACAGCTTTTCTTCTTGTGCCAAGAGAATAGTCACAGTGGATATTTTGAAAGTTCATTTTGGAAATAGTACTGCTTTCCAAGCCTGTTCATTAAAGCATAGAGAAACGCTATAACAGCTCCTGTTTAGAGCTTGGGCCCTGCTTTATGACATAGAACAGCTGTATTGGTATTACAAGCAGCGGCAGTGCAATGCTTAGGCATGTGAGTTATTGAACTAAAGATGGAAGCAAGGGGCTGAACCTCCAGGTACCATAATTTGTGACCAACATCAGGAAGGGAGGTATATGTGTAATAGGGATTCCAGTCCATACAGACTAATATTTTGCATAACGAAAGCAATATCTTTGAGCAGGTAGTGTGGAGAGGCAAGCTCTTTTGAAAATGACATTGTAGTTACTTACTTGTGATCTTTACATTTATATTTAATTTTACATGTATGAGTGTGTTTGCCTGCAAGTATGTATGTGCATATGCCCATGTCCATAGCCATTATATCCCCTGGAATTGGAGTTATGATGGTTATGAACCACCATATACATGCTGGGAATCAAAACCAAGGTCCCCTATAAGAGCAACAAGTGCTCTAAACTCTTGAGCCATTTCTCCCATACACTCCCCCAACTTCCTTGAGTTTGTAGGGAAGGAATTCTTAACACCTACTGCTGTAAAGCAACATAACAAACAAACCCAGTGGAGATGGTAGTAAACACTCACTCAGCAATAACTAATATGCCAAACCCCATGCTGGGCATCTGGGGATGGACTAGACTGCTTCTCCTATTTATACGATGATACCATAATTGTAACAGATTTTAGAGATGGAATCTTTGAAGAAGTAATTAGGATCAACTATTATTCCTGATTTATAGATACAAGCACTTAAGTGGTTTAGTAAATTAATATTAGAAGCAAGAATCGATACTGTTAGTCTATATTCTTGAATATAATGAACCATCATTTTTACCAAAAAAGAGACACTGTTTTGTTTTTCCCTCAGTTTATTTTCAGCTGGGATGTTAGATGTAATGCTTTACCTTCCCTGTATTACCATCACCCATAAAACCAGCTAGTTCACAGTACATTCTCAGACTCAATTGAATACAAGTTGTAGAGGCACTGTGAATCACTCAGTGAGGTGAATCAGCATCCATCTACTTTCTTTTACTTAAGGTTTGTGTTGCTCAAGATGAGAATTTGGCAGCATATTATGGAGTAATTGACTAAATGGGTGGAAATTTGAGATTCCCAGGCAATTCATAATGACCAAATGATGCAGAGAGATTACCTGATGCTACCCTAGGTTTGTAGATAGGAAAGTAACCATCTTTCTAAGAAAGGGAGTTCATCTCTGGCAGGAACACACTGAGGGTGGTTCTGGATGAAACTGAGTTGCTAGTACAGAAACCTTTGGCCTAAGTTCTGACCTATTTTTCCTTCCTGGTGACCGATGCTAGCAGACTCTGAATCCTTGGAAAGAAATCAATATTCAGAAGATAGCACAGAAGATACCATTGCTGTTGTGGGATGTTCTGTATGCTGTGAATGTGTTGCTCTGATTGGTTGATAAATAAAAAGATGATTGACCAGTAGCCAGGCAGGAAGTATAGATGGGATAAACAGACAAGGGGAATTCTGGTTGGTGGAAGGCTGAGTGAGGAGACACCAGCCTGCAGTCCAGGGAGCAGCATATAATGGCACAAGGTAAAGCCACGGAACACATGGCGACATACAGATTAACAGAAATGGGCTGAGTTTAAGTGTAAGGTCTAGACCATAGAAAGCCTGAGCTAATGGCCAAGAAGTTAAAATTAATATAAGCCTGTGTGCCTGTATTTGGGACCAAGCGGCTGTGGGTCATGGGTGGGAGAGATTTGCCCCAACCACAGGACCCGGGCAGGACACAATAAAACTTTCAGCTACACATTGCAGTTGTTCCATTAGGGAGAAAGGGGCATTCCCTGAGTGAGGTTTAAAACTTCGTTTTCCTTGGAAGAAATGTTTCTCAAGACAATACATTTATAATGCCTTTTGTTTTCTTAGAAGTACTAGCACCAGAGGAGACCAGTAATATATTTTCTGTATTCCAGACATTGGTTAAAGATGAGAGTGCTAGACACATTAGAATAAGCTTCAAGATCAACTTTACTGGGATCTCTTTATTCTTGGTCTTAATCCTAGATCAGTGGTTTCCAACCCATGGGTTGTGACCCCTTGGGGGTTAAACAACCCTTTTATAGGGGTTGCATATCAGATATCCTGCATATCAGATATTTATATTATAATTTATAACAGTAGCAAAAGTACAATTATGAATCAGCAATGAAATATTTTTTTGTTTAGAGGTCAAGGCAACATGAGGAACTGTATTAAAAGGTCTTAGCATTAGGAAGATTTAGAAACACTGTCCTAGATTGTGATATAATAGAGGACCAATAAGAATTGTTACATACTAAGAGAAACTTTGTTATTTAAACAAGCTTTCTCTATGTACTCCTGTTGGCCTAGAACTCACTATATAGACCAGGCTAGCCCAAAACTCACTGAGATCCACCTCCTTTTGCCTCCTGAGTGCTGAGATTAAAAGTCCGTGCCCAAAACGACCAGTACAAAGAGGGACTGTTAAAGAGATTTCTGGTTCTTGGAAATGAAGAAAACAGACAACTTTTAAATGTTGATTCCATCTTACTTAGGTGTTTGTTTATGTAGCCCTGTGTATCCTTAAGCCAGAGAAATAGCTTAAATGTTGGCTTTAAGTTGTCTAAGATAACACGTCTATACATCTCTAATAAAATAGTCAGAACCACTTCAGACTCATAATCCAGCATGCATTTCCAGGGATTCATTTCTTAAACATAGATATGTCTCTTCCCTTACTGCTTTTCTGTCCATCAGAAATCTTTATCCTTTCAGTGTCTTACAAGTGCCACTTGAGTTATCAAATGTTATATCCAGAAGAGAATGAGTGGAGACAAGCTCCAACCTGCTTATGTTACAAGTGAGGAAAATCAGATCAGCTGATTTGTCCAGGGTCACCTACCTATAAGTGACAGGCTCAGGACTAAAACCCAGTTGTGAATCCCAGCAAACCCTGAATTTGCTTCTATGCTTACAAAGTGGTAGTTGCTCCCATCATTTGAATTGACATCTGTCTAAATGCCTCAGGGTTCAACCTCATCCCAAGATGGGTTCATAATTATTGAGAGCATTGTCTGTTACTCAACCCCATATTTGGTGGAAAACCACTTCTAATTTAAGTCAGCAAAAATGATTTTTTTTTCTTTCAGGGCCTGCCAGGTTTCAGAAATAATGAGCTCCATGCAGTGGGCTTCTTTGGGGGTTAGGAATTTTTTCTCAGGAATCCTTCTTACTAATGTCTTCTGAAGGGCTCTATGCATGGCATGTTTTATGATAAGGTTCATTCACACCAGTTATACACAGCACATACTAACAGAAAGAGGGATTCACAGTGCCGTTTTTTGTGTGTTTAACTCAGTGTGGGTGGAATGGTGCACTGAGCTTTGAGAACATATTGATGTGCAAGCCTCATTTGTGTGTAAACCTTCCTAGCCTGAGGTACTTTTCTTGTTACTTTTTTCATTACACCCCTCTGCACTGCAAACCCAGGCCAGAAGAAAGGGAGGTGTGGTCATTGAAAAATATCAAAAGGTAGTTTGTTATTGTCAGGCACCTGAGCAGCTGCTGAAAATGGAGGAGAAACTCATTCTTGTACAAAACCTTCCATCTATAGCAAGAGCCACTCCCCCACTGCACATGAGCCCCTGCCCCTTCCTGAACACTTTCCTTTCTGTCTGTTCCTGTGATCTACACCATGGTTTTTCATCCTTTGGAGGTACCAACCTGATAAAAGTCACGCATCTATTCCTTAACCACTCTATGTACATGGGGACATTTGCTTGATTTTATTTATCACTTCAGTTATCAGTTTAATGATCTCTGGAGTCCATTGGGAGGCCCCAAGTTAGTAAATCTTGTTTATGCTGACTTTCTTTTTCCTTAGGACCTGTAAGCTGTAAGGAGATCATTTTGACGACTTACTTGAAATTTTAAATCATGACCACTGATGACTATCTGATGATAGTCCAATACATTAATGTTTGGAACATGAAATTTCTCCCACATCTCATGACAGAGTGCTCCCTGTATTAACTTTGAAGGGAGAGCCACCAGCCTGATCTTGGTCACAGCTGCATCTTACTTGAAGAGTCATCCTAATAAAAGCTTTGCTTGTGGGGAGTCCCAGCTCATTTTCATCAATTCTGCTCCTAAAGACCTGGAATTAGTAGCAAAAGTAATCAAAGTCTTTGCAAGGGTAGCAAATGATTGATTATTTAAAGAACAAATAGGTATTAGGTGTAAGAGAGGACATATAAGGAAAGATATTTGGAAAAAGGAAGTAATAGAGATGCAAAGTTGTGGAAAGAATACAAAATGAATATAATACTATGAACAGTGTTGAATGATGCAGTAAATTTGTTCAGTTTCTATGTATCATGTGACACAAATGTCTAAAGCTGGGTACTATTTACCTAATTTTTATGGGGAGGCATGGTCATGTAATTACCTGTACTAAAATGGCCACAGTAGGAGCAACATATGCAAAGGCCATTTACTGAGGAATGTTTGCATTTAATATGGTAAGAGATGTGCACATTTAACTCTTTGAGTCTTCTCAATTTGGCGTTATTCATCTCTGTTCACAGATTCTGATGAGAGATCCATACTTTTGCTTCAGTTTTACCCACTTTAATGCTGTTTTTCTATAGCTTATTCAAATGAAAGTTAGGCTTTTATATATCTGTGTGCACATCCAAACATTCACAGATCTGTCTATACTTGGGTATGTGTAGAAATAATTGTCTCTAAATAGGAAAGGAGTTTGAAGTTTTTCTGCTAACATGTGATCCACGTTTCCCCAGGGGGATGGGATTAGAAGGGAGTGATGGGAAGAACTAAATCATTATTTTCCTCTGTATACTTCTGTGTTATTTGAACTCTATATAACAAACACATAATGTAATTAAGGGGAAAAGTTGCATTTAACATGCCACCAAATAACATGGATCACTTTCTCTCATTCTTTTGCAGGTATGAAGATCAACAACCATGTTTTACTGTGTTTTCAGATGCTGCATGGGAAAGACAGGAATATGAACAGCTTTTGTTGTATTAATTTACATTGCTACTGTAAATAAAACATTGTAATTAAGAGAGATGACTCACAGGTACTTGTTATGTGCTATCTGGTAGTAAAAGAGATAACACAGCCTTGTGATGAGGAGCCTGGCTTCTGCAGTTTGATCTTGTCTCTTCTGTGTGGTGAGCTGAGTGATCCTGTCCAACTCATTCAATCTCCCTTCTTTTGAGCTTATCTACATGATGAAGTTACTAACAGTGGCAACTTTATGGATCAGTAAGGCATTAAATAAAGTTCATATCACACATTTATAATGTTCTCTGTTGCATGAAAGATGTGACAATGATTATGTATTAGTAGTTGTAGGAAATATGTACTGAGCACTTGATGTTCATCAGGCACTGGGCTGTGTAGCTTCCAGGGTTCTGGCCTACTCCTCAGTGTTTTGTAAGAGGTTTTATGATTGTTCCCATTCAATAGATTAGGACAGAGGAGCTCAGAGATGGAACAGTGACCCAGGGTAGGTCAAGAGCAAGATTTAAATAAATCCATTAAATCTCCAGGGCTTACCTTGTCAACTGTGACCACTGGAGAAAAAGCAGGCCTTCCAATCCTAGCCTCCAGTCCATGTAAGTTCAAGGTGTGGGGTTTCTCTGGAGACTAATAACAAGTCCTGGGACCAGACAGTGGTAAGGAAAGTGCAGGATTGTGAACAGGAACCATGCTCCAAATGGTGCAAATTGGATTGTAAGCATAACACATACTTGGCCACGGTAAGAAAAATGTATTTTAGGTACAAGGATAGGGAGCTGTCAGGCAAAGATCAGCACTATGTGCTCACTGTTCAGCTTTGTACCAACCCAAGTGCATGAGAACAGCAGCCTGTCTTCTCCTTGAGGGTGACTTCTCTTCCAAAACAGATTCTCTCAGCTTTATTAAAAAGGCATTCAGTGCAAATTCAGGGTGTGAGGCAGTCTTCCTGTGGCGGACACCAGACCACTGTCCCTCCAACAAGCTGAGAGGTGCAATTGCATTTTCTTCTTGTTAGTAAACTTCTTCACATATTTTAAATCTAAAGTGAGAAGGAAGGAAAGCAGAGGGCCCAGGAGGGATCTTTGTCTTCAGTGAATAATAATTTTACAAGATTATGGGAATGTGGGGAGGAATAAAATTAAGAAGAAACATTAAGAAATATAAATAAGCGCCGGGCGTTGGTGGCACACGCCTTTAATCCCAGCACTCGGGAGGCAGAGGCAGGCGGATCTCTGTGAGTTCGAGGCCAGCCTGGGCTACCAAGTGAGCTCCAGGAAAGGCGCAAAGCTACACAGAGAAACCCTGTCTTGAAAAACCAAAAAAAAAAAAGAAATATAAATAAGCATAATTTTTTTTCCTTTTTGGTTCTTATTGAAGTCTCTGAGGAGCCCATTGTCTAGCTGCTAGATAAATGGAAGAATGTGTTTTTAAAGTTTTTTATAGTTGTTTAACATAAAAGTTTTAGAAAAAATTAATCTGTTAATGAGAAGAAAGTAGCGATTGGCATATATACTATTGTCATTTAGCATTAATTGTCGAAACAAAATTCTGGACCACTTAACTGATAGTAAGGGATGTATTTGGCAGTATTTTGACACTTATAACATACAACATGGATATTGGGCTAAATTATAAAATCCACATCAACAAAATCCATTGTAAACTTATAATAGCTTTGTTTGTGATCAGATTCCCCATTTTGGCTGTGAAGATGAGGACAGAAGCAGGTTTTGTTTGAAGAACTGATGTCATTTACACATACCTCAAAACTGGTAAAACAATTCTATTTTCTTATAAGCAAATGCAAATATAGTCTGCAAAACAGATTCTGATGCAGCACCTTATGGTGATATTTTATTTGTACTGAAATGTGATTTTATTTGTATGTTAATAAATAAAGTTGCCTGGGGGTCAGAGCTAATAACAAGCCATCACAGAAGCTGGGCGGTGGTGGTGCAGGCCTTTAATCCCAGCTCTTGGGAGGTAGAGCTAGGCGGATCTCTGTGTGTTCAAGGATACAGCCAGCATGGAGACACACGCCTTTAATCTCAATACCAACCATAGAAGACCTGGAGGTCTGTACAGACAGGCAGTGACGAGGTGGTCATGTGGCTGGGTTTACAACCAATGAGAAAGCAGAACAGAAAGTCTATATAAAGACAAACACACAGGAAGTAGGTCTCTTGGCTGAAGAGGATAGCTGGAGCAGTGAAGGGTAAGGCTCTTAGCTCTGACCTCTTGGGCTTTCATCTTTGCACTGGCTCTGTGTTTCTTATTTAATAAGATAGTTACTTCTACAGCACCTAGAATGTATGGTTTTCTAACTGACAAGTGAAATAAGAAAACCAAGGCATGGGATGAACTGTTACTATAAATAAATGCCATAGCATTGGCTCAGGCAAGGAAACAGCCCAGATCATCTCCACCACCTTCCACAGTGCATTTTCTTCCTTAACGGGGAAGAGTACTGAACCGCAGCGTAATGCTCCCTAGCTTTGAGGAAGTGTGGTTAGCATCTAGCATACACGATACAGCCTTTGTTGAACTTTAAACAATAGGTTGGGAACTGCAGAGTTGACTCAGTCAGTAAACAACACAGACTGAGACAGGCTTCCCAGCACCTGTGTGAAAAGCCAGACACTGGAGCTCATGTAACTCAGCACGAGGGTGGCGAACACAAGAGGATCTTGGAACTCACCGCCAGCTAGTTTAGCTGAATTGGTGAACTCCAGGTTCAGCAAGAAGCTTTTAAAGTAGAAGATGAAGAACAATAGAGGAAGATCAACCTCTGGCCTTCAAACACATGTGCAGTCACACACGCATGCACATATATAAAACACACAAATATTGTGGGTTGGCTAGAAATGTCAACTGATCAAAACTCCTCAGGAATTTAGGACCATACCATTTCAAACTCTGCAGATCAAACTAAAACAATATTAGAATATTTTCATTTGATGTAATTTATGGTATTTCCTAATAATTATTTTTATTATTTTATTTTCTTATATACTGCTATTATTGAAGTGCCAGAGACTGATATCAGGACCATAGCACACCAGGCAATTGTATCACTGAGACACAAATATTATAGTATGTCTCCCTATAATATCTTTTGCCAGATTATTTTGCTAAGTTTTTTCAGTAGTGGAGAAAATGAAACTAAACTTTTTTTTTTTTTTTTTTGGTTTTTCGAGACAGGGTTTCTCTGTGTAGCTTTGCGCCTTTCCTGGAGCTCACTTGGTAGCCCAGGCTGGCCTCGAACTCACAGAGATCCGCCTGCCTCTGCCTCCCGAGTGCTGGGATTAAAGGCGTGTGCCACCAACGCCCGGCAAAACTAAACATTCAACAGTTTCTGTGAAGGATATAAAATAAAGTTCATTAGAGATATTTGCTACTGATATTATTTTTTAGCCTTAATAAATTTAGGAATATAAAAACCTTAATTTTGTACAATAAAACTGATTTGTATCCTACAAAAATTGTAGTCTGCCAAAGCCATCATAAAGTTACCACCTTTGTGTCTAAACAAAAGATGATAAAGACCAAGGCAAGTGAAAGCTCGTCTTCTACTTGGAAGGGTGAGGAACAGAGGTCAGTCTCTTGAGAAAGCCATCTGATCTTACCCTTCACATCCTTTCTCTGAGGCTGCCACAAATTCAAAAGTTCAGAAGAAGCAGCACGTTGCATGAGGAAATATAGATGAGGTCCAGGCCAGATTTTAACAATTGCTTTTGTTCGATCTCCTCGTTCTGTGATAGGCAGACACGATGGCGACCACGGCAGATGCAGTTGTCAAGGTAGCCCCTCCCAGTTGGGTAACGGGTTGTGGGACCGTCCAAAACTATGAGACTCTGTTAGAGTTGTTCCAAGAAACACACTGTAACAAGAATTTCTAAATGGTCTTTTTAATAAAATACCCAGTGCCAGATATTGGTGTAAATGCTGAAAGATCAGAGAGACAAAGGAACAAGGCACCTTTTACCTCTAGAACTCCTCAGCCTGAAAAGCCTTCTAGCTGAAAAAGCTTCCTCAGCCAAAAAACCTTTAGTTCCTGTCTCCTCAAGTCTTATATACATTTCTCTGCCCAGCCATCACTTCCTTCCTAGCGCTGGGATTAATGGCGTGAGTGCTTCCCAAATACTGGAATTAAAGATGTGTGCCACCACTGCCTGGCCTCTATGTTTAAGCTAGTGGCTTGTTCTGTCCTCTGATCGTCAGGCAAATTTTATTAGGGTATACAATATATCACCACAGCATATACCAGAGCAGAGTTCTTTAACTGCCTTGTTTTGCCTAGATGATAAATGTTCTGTTTATGGGATAATATTTTATATGAAGTCTGAATCATTGTCTCACATTGTTACAAGATGTATCGCCTTTCAACATTCCTGATACTAGTATCTCTGGGTTTTAATCTGATACTCTGGAAGTGTAACATTGAAGGAGGATTTCAACCTGTCTGCCAGAAGCTCAGTGTCTTAGGCTATCAATAGGTATGTGTAGCATGAATCTTAAAGAGTCTTCTTAATAAAACAAACCCAGAGTCAAGTATTGGGGTGAACACTGGAAGATCAGAGAGACAGAACAAGCCACAGCTAACCTCACCTGGCCAACTTCTCAGCTGATCTTGTTTCCTCAGACTGGAAGCCTCTGTGTCCTCATATCTGAATGGCTCTCAGCTGAACTATGCTGCTCAAAACCTAAAAGCATAACCAGACGAATGCTTCTAGTTCCTGGTCTTCACGCCTTATATACCTTTCTGCTATCTGCCATCATTCTCTGGGATTAAAGGCTCGCTTTCTGGGATTAAAGGCGTGAGTCACCATGCTTGGCTATATTCTTGAACAGATGGATTTCTGCCTCTGGAATGCTAGGATTAAAGGTGTGAGTGCCACCATTTTCTAGCCTTTGTATCTAGTGGCTGTTCTGTCTCTGACCCCAGATAAGTTTATTAGGGTGCGCAATATTTTGGGGAACACAATACCACCACAGGTATGTGTTAGTCATATTGGAATTAGTGATTGTCATTCAAGCAATATAAAGCATATCAGCAGAAGAGTTCTATTGTTACCATTTAGGGTTGCATAGGAAGTAGTGTCCATTCAAAGTTGGAATCACCCATTACACATTGATCTTTGCTTTTGGGCACCATACATTGTGTCTGATGTTATAGATTACCAAATTATAAACCATTGTTGTTGCCTAGGTGTTAACATGAAGTGAAATGCTCTTTACCAAGGTACTATACTGTGAAAGGCTTAGTAGAGCCAATTTTTACAAGATAAAAAAAATAGAAAGAAATGTATCTTACCTAAGAAGAGAGAACAATTGTCATTGGGCTAAGCCTGAACCATCTATTTCTTGTTCTGGAATTGTATGGTCTGTACTTGGGGAAAGAGTTTCGGCCTCTTTATGAAATAGTGTTTCCTTTTTTTCTTTAATCTATTCTTCCCCCAAGGACCCACCCCTCATCATATCACCTTCCCAACCTTATGCCCCCTTTAACTTTTTAAAATTTACTTTTTGTGTTTTTAACCCACAAAGCTGAATTATTGCTGCCCATATGCACACAGATAAAGAGTCATCCACTTGAGTATGGACAATCTTACAGTACCCATGTTCCTAAAAGAAGAAAGTAACTCTCCCTTTCCCACCCTCTCCCACCACATAACAATCGCCAATAGCTCCTCATCTATCCTCACCGTGAGACCCCCTCCCCACTCCACACTGTGCTGCCAAGAGTGGTATAATTAGTTCATATGGTGAATTGATTTCTATGGCATTTTTCTTTTCATGTTTTTGTTTTGTTTTTAGGAATCACCAGACTAATTTCTAGGATGACTGTGCTAGTTTAGGTTCCTAACAAAAATAGAGTGTTACCAGCTAGTTATGGTAGGAAATGTAGAGCAATGGCAATATTCTGTACGGTTTGGGAGACTTCTGTGGGCATTTATGACCAATAATCTAGGGAACCAACCTCTGCCTGGCTGGCACTGAGACCTTTCTAGTTGTTTGTGTGCTCTTGATACTAACACTCTGTCAGGTGTACAGCTGGTAACAATTTTCTCCAATTCCTTGGGCTGCCTCTTCACACAGCTGACAATTTCCTTTGCTGGACAGATGTTATTTTGTTTCATGACATCCATGAAATCTATGTTGTTTATCAGTTGTTCATCCTGTTTCTTGAACTACCCAAATCCTACTTAGAAAGTCATTACTGTGTCTGTAAGTTGATGTGCACTCCCTACTTTGTCCTCTAGCTAATCAGTTTCAGTTTCTTCTCTCCAAAAAAAAAATAGATTTCCAGGAATTTGATTTTTTTTTTTTGTGATCTTTGAGACTATGTGGTCTTAGTGCGTTGGGCAGTTCCTCTTTAATCTCATGTATAGACTAGCTGCTCATTCACAAATTTGGTGGTCTCTGGTCTTTTGTTTGCATATAAGCCATATTAAAAATTTTAAGAAATTTTTGAATATATTTAGTTTTTAAAATAACTCATTACATTATAATTGGAACTTTTGTGAACAATACATGAATATTCCAAACCCAAAGTATTTTTTAAAAGTGCCACTGCCTTATAGTTTTTGTGTAATTTTTCTTTGTGCTTAGCACAACTGAAGACTTAGATTCTCTTCACTACGTGGCATTCAGTTGGTGTCCCATGTTTGCTTTGGTTGGGGTATCTGGGTCTTTCCTTCCTTTACCTACTGTGTAGTTGTAAGACATGAGGATTTCAGTGTCCACTTAGTCGTAGGGGATCCCTCTGATACTATACTACACTAAAACATGGCTCGTGGTAGTTTGTCTAAGACTGTCTGCAGTACTTGTAATCAGAAACCATAGTGATTAATGTTTTATAAGCTGTTACATTAAAGACTGTTGGTCTTTCTTGTATGTTGAATATATTTTTTCACTGGGCAAGGTTTTATACCACCCTGCATTTGTAGTATAATGCATGTGTGTAACATCGACCTATACAGCATCCTCCATGGATTATTTGGGAATTCTTGGAGATCTTCCTAATGTTGACACATATAAATAACTAACATCAAAAATATTATTATTAATGTGATCCTTATATGTTAAATTTTTCCCAAAACTCTAAACTTTGCTTTAAAGTTCACATTTGATGATTGGCAACAAATGTTGCTAACTGTTCTCTGTGGCTAGTCCATTTTGTTACACAAAGGATTCAAAAAGTTTGCACTTGCAAGTATCAAAAGTTAAATCATGTTAGATAAGACATTCATAAATGAAATTTCTCCTGTGTGTATATACATGTTTCTGTACGACTCTGTGGGTGTGCATACGAGATGGGCACGGGTATGATTGCTTTCTTTTTCTTTTACTTTACTCCTTGAAACTTAACATCAATGAACTGAAAGCAGCGGACTTGGGTGTGACACTTTCACAGGCGCACACGCGTGGATCTTACTCGTCCCGTCACTTTCCGTGTGGTAAACCTCTTAGCAGTTTCGCTGTGAAAACCTCGGCATCATTGCTGCACCTGCCGCAGAGGGAAACCGGCCATCTTTTCTGAGGCTCGTCGTCGATACAGTAGTTTTTCTGTGGTTTCCGAGATGCTCTTTGCCCTCCACTCTCCTGAGGGGCTGTGCGAACCCCTTCTGAAGACTGCTGTTCTAGAGCCGTGTTTCCTCCAGATGCCGGCACTTTATGAAGTTGCTTCTTCCTCTCATAGCACTCCTCCATTTTACCACACCCTCAGCTGAACCGCTATCCTGCCCACTTAACCATGTCTCTTAATGGATTGCTCAGAAGACGTCTACACTGGAAAGTAAGTTAGGATGGACTTGCATTCTCTCATAAAAACAGCATTAATGAGCATCAATCCAAGCCTGTGGTGGCCAGGTAATATTATTCTGATCTAATCATAGTGGCAGAATGTGCCTTAACTATCAAAACGAACAGCTTCATAATTTTCACACCATGCTTCATGACAGATGGCAAAAACCGTTTTGATTTTCCCCAGTAACTGAGGAGCAGGAAAAGAGTCTGCACTTCCCCCTTCCTTCTTGCTCTTTGTCATCTCTGGTTGGCCTGACAGCAAACCGATTTCTGCCTCTGTGATCTGTTCTCTGGATGGCTGTGTTTTCAATAGCTACTTAGTATAAAAATAAAATGTGCAAGTCCCATCAAATAAACTAATTAAGGCTTAGAAAGTGTCAAAATCCAAAAGCCAGGAGGAACAGATTAGGCACTGAGTATAAGAGTCACATAGACCTGACAACTCGTGTGTTGCCAGGGCAACATGAGAATCAATATCCCTCAGTTGGACAGATAGTTGACAGTAATTTTTGCTGGGTCAGAGAACTGGGAATAGAGAGAAGTACATTCTGCTATGCGAAGAATTACTCCCTCCTTTTTAACCAGACGCTTCCAAATGATTTATTAATAATGGATATGAGTTATGAAAGCAGAAGGATGGACAATTTAGGGGGAGGGGACCTAGAGGGGAAAGGGAAGGCAGGATAGGAGGGAATAAGAGCAAAGTATAATGATATACGAATGTAGCAGTGAAATGCATTACTTTGTATACAAATTAATTTTTTTTTAATCCTAAGTTTAGGGGATGATATCCTTGGCTTTGGAGAGGGTTCTTGCACGAAATGGAAGGTGCTGAGTGCTGAGTTATCTATAATTCACTGCCATCTCTAAAATCAGTCTGAAGACCTCTGTTGCTTCTGCCTTCTGTGGTTGAGAAAACTGTATAGCTGGAAGGTGACAAGATTTTTCTTCCTCCTCCTATAATCAATCACAGAAATATACAAAGAATTTCTTTGTGTGATCTTCAGTGCTGTTTGGCCATAGCTTTAAGAAGCTTTTATTTTTATGTACCAGTGCCTACATGTACCAATGTACACTGTAGGCATGCAATGCCAAAGGAGGCCAAAAGAGGGTTCTAGATTCCCTGAAACTGAAGTTACATAGTTATGAACTGGATGTGTTTGCTGCGAACTAAACCTGGGTCCTCTTCAAGAACAGTCAATACTAACTTCACTAAGAAATCTTAACTGCTGAGCCAGCTCTCCAGCCCCTGGTCATGTCTGAAATTAACTCTTACTGGTCGTGGTGTTACCTGTGGTTTCACATGACTGTCAACTGCTTTGTGCCTTGTGCAAATATGTCACTTAGTAGAAAAGAAAGCGTCTGTTTTCTCAAACATACTTTTACAGGCACTGTGGAGGCCTGAGTTGGTTGATATATAATGGTGTCTGATCCAATAGAGCAAAAGGTTTAATATCTAGCCCATTTAAAGAAAAAAAATGATGTTCCACGTAGCTCCTATTGGGATGAGTGATAAACTACAAAAAGAACAAAAAATTGTTAGTTTATCTGGCTTTATGAGTTGCCTCTTTCTCTTCCCCTTCCTTCCCCCACCACTCTCTGTCCCTCTCTTACCTCTCTCTACCCCCTCTCTCCCTAGGAAAGTTCTCCAATATCTTTTTGGTAATGCTTCTTGATGGCTCTCTCTTATTAAGTGCTATGGTGTGATATCCTGGTAGAATTAAAATATCACGCAGTTTTAATACAAGGACGTTAACAGAAATGTCATCCCTAACAAATTGGGTGCAGGGAAATCTGCCCTGCAGCCAGAGGATCTTGCTCAATTTTGCCTTTTACTGTGACTTGTAGGAACCAGCCCCCTGATGATGCCTGGGGGTTAGCTTTCCAGTTGAGAAGCCGAAGACAGGCTTCAGTGGGGAAGTTGGGAAAGGCAGATTTTTTTTTTAAACAAAGGATTTCTGGCCTGGGGCAGTCCAGCTGCATCTGCTCTATCTGCTGTCAACACCAAGGCAATGGGACTATTTTCTAACTAGATCAAAATGAGGAAATTCTCACTGTGATCTATTGTATCAAAGAGACAGGTCGTAGGAAGGAAAGGGTGGGGGGG